>BCHT01000005.1:7571-160783 GCA_001599695.1 Phaeotremella skinneri
TGATGATAGAGAAGATAGGTATATTGTAATATGGGATGGACTAGTACAATATAAGAGTAAGGTGGGAAGGGATAGACGTAAGAGGATAAAGATGGGATAAAGACGTGAGTAAAGACTTGATTTATTGATCCTTATAGAAAGGAAGAAGAGAAGTGAGAGATAGAAAAGTCTGGTCTTATATATGACAGAGAAACACAATGAGTCAACTCATTGTCCTGACTCATCGAGCTTTTGCTCGTATATTTCCCTCATTGATCTTCTCGTTGTGCTCCCTAGTTGAGTAACCTAACCGAGTATCCTATATGTATCAAGTCATTGGGTTGTCCCGTATGGTTGGGTCGTGACAGGGGGACAATCTTGTCCTCCAAGCCTTGTGCTCTGTCCACCACTCCCAGGTAAATGTCCTCAAGAAATCAGACCAGGGGGACTTGATCTGGCTGAGAGTGGGACAGGAGGGACATGAGGGACAGGAGGGACAGGGGGGACAAGGGGGACACACCCAGTCAGTGTTCTATCTCTATCTCCAGGATCACCACTATGAGAATTTGTTAGTCAGGAGCCAAGTAGATTTTAATAGTTAGATGCAAGTCAGTGATGTCCACCTATCAGATGGACACAGGGGACAGGGACATTGGTGTAGCTGAAAGGGACAGGGGTCAGGGACGTGGACAGGGACAGTAGTGACTGTATGGTGGGGACGGAGGACGGAGGGACGGCAGGACGGAGGGACGGCAGGACGGCAGGACAGCGGGACAGAGGGACAGGGGACGGTACGAAACGGATGGGACAGGTGGACAGGTGGACAGGACAGAGTGGACACCCCCTAGATTCCAAAATCCAAGGGTCCCCCCTTGGAGATTTTCGACATTCTCAAAACGCTCAGTTTTGATCGTAGCACAAAGTGTTCTATATAGCTGTGTAGACCACAGCAGGTTTGTTTGATAAGACTTTCATCACATAGTTGCATCATGAAAAATGGGGACACCAAAGGGTTGGAGAAAATATCCCAAAATGTAAGGGTCCCCCCTTGGAATTTTTCCAAAAATGCTAAAACGCTCAATTCCTCACAAAACACAAAAGTGTATTATAGGAATATGTAGCGCATAATATGATTACTTCATAGGATTTTCATCCCATAACCCTCGGAAGCATCGTTGGCATTCTATGTCCCCCGGAAAAAAGGGGTGTTTTTGGGGTTCGAGGCCAATAGCTCGGCAACCAGCCACCCCCCAGACTTCAAACCTAGTTCATTAGAAGCGCATTTTGCTGCTCTATAATGCCCTACAATACTCATTGCCCCATCTTTCTTCGCGGTATGAGTTTCATTCACATTTGTCACCAAAAAATGCCTGTTTTCGGGTTTCCGGGACTTTTCTCCGGACCCGTTCCGCCCCTAAACTAATGAAGTTCAGATTCATATTCTGCGCGAAAATACCTATCTAATGGTATATAACACTTGGCCCAAGGTGCCTTTTCGGTAAAAACCCCCACCCCCGGAACCTCCCTATAACCCCCTAAGGGGATTATCCCAAGGAAAACCGCACGACAGCTCTTCCCGGTCCTCCTGGATATTCGTTGTCGTGGTGTACCGGGGATCCCGATTGATCACGAGAATGGAACCCTGCTTTTACAGATTGAAGCCGTCCTCACTCAAAGGCTGGGTGAAGATATCGCTGGTAACCTACACACTGCTAGGAGTAGAATCGATCAAGGAACAACCGCACGGAGGCTTTATAAACGAAGCGGCTTACTTCAGGTCATGAAAAGTCTCACTCAGCTCGAAGCGATTCTCATCAAGGCAGCCGAAATGCACTCGACTATTATCATGCCTACATACACTCACCTCCAACAAGCACAACCTGGTAACTTCGGACATTACCTATTGGCCTTTGCCGAGCGGCTCCACGATGAGTTTCAGCGATGCTCTGAGGCATTCAGCAGGGTCAATCGAAGCCCCCTCGGAGCAGTTGGTCTGTCCGGGACATCCTGGCGAATCAACAGAAACAGGACTGCTGAGCTACTCGGTTTCGACAGCGTTCTGTGCAACGCAAAGCTAGGTAAGCCCAGGTAGCGCCATACAAATTGATCGGATTGACTGAATGGCGTCGATCGCTATCTTGATATCAGGTCGTGAGGGCTACTACGCTGCGGAAGTGGCGGCATGTCTGTCCTCGGTGATGTCCCACCTCAACGACCTCGCAACGGATCTTCACGTCTGGTCATCGACTGAGTTCAGTCTTGTACAATTAGACGACAGTTTCTGCTCTACCAGTAGCATTTTCCCCCAGAAAAAAAACCCCGTTGCTCTCGAAGTCATCAAGGACGCGGCAGGGCCGGCTTTGAATTGGGGATCATCAGCCTTGGCTACCTTCCGCGGTGAGGGGACAGGTGATCAAGCTATACGTCATGTCCCCTTACTCGATGAAGCCTTTGAAACAACAACAGGAATGCTCGACCTTACCGGTGGTATTCTGGAGACACTCCACGTCAACACTAAGCGTATTTCGGAAATTTTGGGCTCCAGTTGGTCAACTTCCAGTAATCTCGCCGACATGCTGGTTCGCAAACAAGGCCTCTCTTTTCGACAAGCTCACCACGTTGTGGCTCGCCTCGTTCGGCTGTGTGAGGAGAGAGCTATTCCTCGTGCGCACGTCTCGACAGACTTACTCTCCGATGCCGGTTCCCAGACGCTGGGCAAAGCAGTGGACTTGTCCCAATCGGACATTCACGAGGCACTCGATCCTGACCGTTTCGTCCAAACACGGATCAGCTCTGGCAGTGTTGGACCTGTGGAGATTAACAAGCTACTACAGCTGAGCAAGAAGATGCTGACTGCAGATGATAGGTGGCTCAAGGCGAAGAGTGCAGAGCTTGCCAAGGCTGAGCAATGTCTGGACGAGGCAGTCAAGGCTTTAGTGGCCTGAGTACGGCAGGAGCGGTCCAGGTCTATGAACACATTATATCAAAAAAACGAGATGACGAAAGTACATCAGGACATAAATCACGCTGCCCACAGATTGCGAGAGTTACATTACAGTCTACTAGCTATCGATGAACTGAGTAAGAGGCCGGAGGGCTTGGAGCTCGAACTTTAATAGCCTAGCCTTCGCTGAGCTTAGAGAGAGAGACTGGATCAGCTTGAAATACACCCCTGGAGCCAGAGTCGGCTTCCACTCCTTCCCGAGGTCCCAGGGACGTGAAGGGAGGAACTATGCGAGGCTTGATCAAAAAGAGGTTGACGTGTAAGAACTGATTCCAAATTGCACAACTGCTCCTAACTTCGGGGCTGGGTATAAAGTTTAGCGTGAGGAAATCGTTTTCTGACGGAGGCCATCAATGACGTGGCCGGCGTCACGTAAGTAACGTCACTGTCGGAGGTCGAGTCGCCGCTGATGAGAAGGCCTAAGATGAGTCCGCGGCAATCTACCACAGCAGAACCGGAGTCGCCGCCCTTAGCGAAAACTTTGACATTATCGTCGTTATCTTCGAAGTGATTCACAGCCAACTCTTGGGTGTAATTTGTCTGCTCGGGGGTGCAATCTGTCTGAAGATTGCGGTATCGATTGAGAAGGGATTTTACCCCGTTAACCTTGCCGATTGTCGTGCCGGTCGTGTTACCTGCTTTAATAACCACAAGGCCAGCGATGTTCTCATTGTCTGGGATGAAATCCTTGAGGTGGAGAAGGTCATCGGTCGGCACGGTGAAACCGGTCGCTTCGGATTTCAAAGCGAAGGCACGTTTGTGGTGAGAGCTAAGTGAGCAGACTTGAACAACGTTACCGTAAAAGTTGGGATCGTCGATTATGGATGCGTCGAGTTCAATGAGCGCATAATCCAGCGTGGTGGAGAAGAGGTCATCACTATTACCTGTCGTGATGGGAGGAGCGTAAACTACACGACCGAGAACTCGCGTGTTTATGTTGTTGAGAGACTCGACTTCCGTGAGGATCCACTGCAAGTCCTTACAGTCCGTCGAACGTTGATCAAGAACCCCCTCCATCCGTTTCATTCTTGTCTCATTACCTGCCTGCTCGTAAGCTGTAATTTTCATTTCGGCCTCTTCCTTCCCCTTTTGAGCCTCTCCTTCATCCTCTACAATCTCATCGACAATGGACTTCAAGACATCTTCGCCAAGTAAGATGACTTCAGGGCCAGAGGCATCATTGTCGAATGTTTTATTGTCGCTAAGGGGTCGAGCTTCCGAAGGTTGACCAGAGTTAAATACGACATGTCGAGCTGTAACGAGGAACAGTCTGTTCAGGGCCCCGCCTTCGGAAATAAGAAAGCCTCCGGTACCAACTATGTTGGGATGTTCCTTGAGAGCTATTGGCCAACCTAAGCATGAGTTAAGACGCCTCGTGTGTTTGTCCAGAAGACCGCCTGGTACGTCGGCAACTTCCTGAAAGCGCGGAGCAGCGAGTGAGGACAAGAAAGATTCCTTAAACTCCACTTGAATCGCCAAGTGAGTGTAAGCGTGAATCAATTGTTTGACTCTAAGGGCCAGTTGGTTGCCATGATCGAAAGAAAGTGATTTAGGTAGTACACCGATCCAGACAACGGGCTTACACTTGTCGTTCTCGAGGCCGATGTTGAAAACCTCTATGCTGGTCCAAAAGACCTTGTGATCTTTCAGGATCCGTATCACCCTGATCTGAAGACCATTCGTCCAGAACGCGGCATCTTCAGCTGAGATAACACTCAGAGTTTTCCGCCTGGGGTGAAAATCTATCGTCGGCTGTGTCCATTTTATGTTATGATAGTCGGACCGGCCAGCCAAACGAGGTCGAGATCGCAGACCGTAGTAGTATTGATCGGCCTCGGCATTCTTTAATCCTTGTGAGTCAGGCTCTACCGTAAACGGGTTTCCATTGGTGTCATAGAAGCTATCCATGAACTGATTTTCGAGGATTTCGGCACTGACAGAGGAGGTGACGCCATCATGAAAGTCACTTTGCCTGGTGAATCTGGCCTTCCCCGGATAGGGACCGGGAAGCAAGGGGACTATTTGGCGAGTGAGACGGTTGGAAGCGTAGTAATCGAGATGAGATTCCGATGTATTGTCAACTCGATCGGATGGATACAATTTTTGTCTTTGGGGAGGTGCCAATGCCAATGCTTTGTTAGTTGAGTACCAAGGTAGCGCATTATCGGGCAATGGCACTCACTGCATGATCGCAATACGTCTTTGTATCAGAAATGGTGATTGACGTCGTGCGTAAGGAAGTGCTCATTCAAGAGATGTAAATGCGTGTGAATCGATCGACGTAACATCGTGGGGACGAACATAAGGAATGAATCCGACACAAGGCAAGCCCCGCAGGGAAAGCACACATGGCATCGGTCCGGGTCTTTCTCTACAGGCAGAATATATATTTGTATATTTGTAAGAGACACAAGGTACCTGGGGGACATGTTACTCATTCACCTTGTGTGTGGTAGCTGGGTATCTGTCATTATAAACAAACGGTCAACTGCTCTTCTAGAAGACGTCTTCCCCTCGACGGAGCCATCCCTTCTGTTTGCGATCGTGATCCGCAATATAGCCCAATGATCTGCAACTCAACCTAAGATCTGCAGCTTTTAGGCTACCAGTAATCGTTTTCCCTACTAATGTGCATGTGCAACCCGCAAAGCGCAATGCAGCTACTGAGGATAATGAAGTCCGAATACATCCTCACATTGTATACCGACTTGCGGATGACAAATCATTGCCGTTGCGTCTGATAGACTACAGCGCGCATTCGACCCCCACTCCTCAATCCTCAACCCCGGAAAGCAAATGAGATATAAGTAGAAACACGAAGGAAACGGGACGCAATCCAGGGAGAACAAGTTATAAGGATATAAGTGTATACAAGAAAAGGATGCCGCGGAAGGGAAGGGAAAGTGAAATGTCCATTTCCGGATGTTAGAAATATAGTGAGAAGGTAGTGTATACCACAAGTCCGGGACCAAACTAAAATCTCCTGTCGTAGCAAGAGATCGCCTACTTGGCATGGGCGCCTTCATCAGAATCCGCCGCCGAGTATCGGCTCCCGTCCGAAGCTGTGTTGCTACTTGAAGAGATCCCCGCGTTGCCCCTCTTTGACGCTGTGAAGCTTGGGATCCTCAGACTGAGGGCTGAACGTGAGCCGGTCGACCCGCTAGATGCTGCGCCATTCGCAAGGTCCGGCATTGGTGGTGGGAGGTTGTCGACAGCCTGCGCAGAGACGGTACCATTATTCAAGTGGACATACGACCTCATCGTGACAGGCACAGGGGGTGGGGGCATAGTTCCGTCACCGGCCGAAGTAGACGCAGGAGGCATATATCTCATGCCAGGGTGAGCGGTTGGTTTAGGTGCTGGGACGGATCCCAAGGTTGGGACAACGGACATGCTGCCTTGGTTGGCTTTCGCGCGGGCGGCATAGACTGCAAGCATGTGGTCGGGGCCGTAGGCGACTGTGGCTGAGCCAAGCACAGGTGTTGGGGGTTGCGGCATGATTGGTGAGACAGGGGCGACGGCATTCTGAGCGCTAACGTCAACCTCCGCATCAAGAGCCTCCATTTGGTTGGAGTCGAAGTGTGGGGAGTCGGGCATCTGTGGTGAGCGGCCGGTGCCAGAGTGTTGCGACATCATCGAGCGGCGCATTACTGTGAACCACGGGTCAGTAAGATCTGTGTGCCGTTCACAGCAATCAACTTACACATGACAGCTTCGAGGTCGCGGAGTTCGTCAACCGACCCTCGGGCCGAAGCGGCAGATTTGAAGTCGTCCGCGCTCAGAGCCGAGGCTGAGGAGTCTCTTCGCTTGTCTCCCCCACCAAGACTCAAAATGCTCCTGCGTCCGGTTCTTCGTCCATTGCCGACCCGCTTCACCTCAGCCTCAGCAAACGCGTTGGGACCTTGCAGCTGGCTAGGGGAGATGTTGATGTCATCGTCGTCGTCCAGAGCTGAGCCAGTCGCGTATGCCGCAGCCTTTCGGGAAGGAGGAGTAGCGAGATCCGAGGCCGATTTGGATGCACCCGGAAGTCGGAACACTGAAGACCGGACGTCTGGACGAAGAGATTCGCCGAGCGATAGGCGGGATCGTCGGTCAGGACGGGCGGTATCAGCGAATGAGATTCGGGATTGACGGACTTCGCCGCCCAACGCGATGGAAGAAGGAATAGAGCGCATATCTTGGCTAACGTCAGTTGCAGAGTGGGATCGGACGTTGTATGTGGGACGAGCGAGACCTGCGCCAGCGCCAGCAAAGTTGTTCTCGGTAGCGAAGACTGACGAGGTTCTGTTGCCTGTCGCGTGCGATCCAAATGAGGGTCGGCCGTAGATTGAGGCTGGCTTTTCCGTAGCCAGAGCACCTTCCCTCCAATCGAGGTTCGAGTGAGAGGAGATGGCCTTGGACCACCGCTTCCTCTTCTCGGCTTCCTTGGCTCGGTAGAACCTGACAGCCACTGCGGCCAAGATGGCGAGGACAACGATGGGGACGATGACGGCGGCTGCGATGGCGCCCTTGGAGATTCCGCTAGATTTGCCGGTAGAGGAAACGTTTTGGAAGACAGCGTCGGCAGATTGGGTGGCAGCAGCTGCGGCGGTCGAGGTCGCGATACCGCCACTGGCGGAGGTAGTAGAGTACATAGCCGAGGCAGAGTAGGTGATTGCAAATGGAGGACCAGCAGGTGAGGTGGTCATCCATGACATGCCGCCACCATCGATGATGCTCAATTGCAAAGTCGCCGTGGTGGTATCATTCCACCATTTTGGAAGGAGAGTGGCAGTGTATTTGCCGTCCGTAAAGGGAACACCGGTCCAAGCATGGATCAAGCCAGTGGCTGATGATGGCTCGTATAGATAGAGATCGACGGTAGAAGTTGTGATGGCACACGCAGTGTTCCATGTGAATGTGAGTGGCTGAGTAGCGTCGATGGTTGAGGAAGAGTTTGGGAAAAGGTAGAGGTCGCCAGCAGCCAGATTGCAGGCTGGATAAGAGTCAGCAATGATTAAGCTAGTCGACTGATGCAAAGGGGTCAATGCTCACTGGCTCTCTCGGCAAGCATCCTCTTCTCGACAACCTCAGTATGGGCACCGCCGCCGGCGAGGCCAATGCGAAAGCTTGCAGCCATGGTTGGGATGCAAAAGATGAGAGGGTAGAAGAGAGATCAGATGGGGACTGCGGGGGATATGGTTGTAGCGTTTCGAATATCAAAGGAGGGTGGGTCGTGTCGGGTCGTGAATGTTGTCGTTAAGTGTGTCGAGGCAAGAAAGGAAGAGGAGAGGACTCGTCGTCAGCAGGCCGTTCGTGAGGAGGATGGAGGTGGAGAACGAGAAGACGGATGCGAGCAATCACGCCGTACACATGGGGGAGGGATCAGAGGGCGGGGTCACTGGGACAAAGGGGCTTCATGGTACTCACGTCAACAAGGCTGGCTTGGACCGAATCCCAATAAGAGCGGCTGGGGGATGCTACTCAAGGGGTGAGATGTCTCTCAGAGACGGGTGTACGATGGTGGTAGAGATGTGAAGAGTGATGGCAGAATCGACCGCCGGGGAGGGTTGTCGTGATGATGATTGAGTCCAAGGAGGGTTAGAGTTGGTTGACGAGTTGTGTTTCGTCTGAACGGTTGACGGAGTGACTGTTCTCGGGTGGTGTGGATGAATAGGAATGGGTGAGTGAGTGAGTGAATGTATCGGTGAGTGAGTGAATGAATGAATGGAAGAAGGGAAGAGTGAGCAATCAATGGAACCAGAAGAGATGGTCCGTGATCTGTTGAAAAGGGAGTAACAAGAGATCCAAGCGTAAAGGAGTGAATACGAAAGAATAACCTCAACCTCGGCGTTGTACCTTGGTCGCGTCGCCGTTTGTCACTGTCGGCGGCAATGTCGGTATCGATGTCAGTGATGGTGTCAGTAATGACTATGATGATGAGATGGACGGAATGTATAGCAACTAAAAAAGGCAGCATGCATCCCGTCCCATCTCTCATCCCAAAGCTCCGCCCGCACCAAGAGGACCCCAAAAACAAACCCAGCCAGATCGAGGGTTATTGTTGTTGACGCTCCGAAGGAAAACTCCCCTAAAAAATGTGACATCCTCAGCTCGCACGCCTGAATGTGGCACTTTTCAACTGAAACGTCCCGTTCGGTATACCATGTCCTGCGGGATGATCAAGACGTCAGTATACCGAATTGCTATGCTCTCTCCATGCATCCATGCAAATCCTATACCTCGACAGCTGGGATGAATCGTACGCAGTCCTGGGGTTTTCTTGCTTGCATCGCGGACCAAATTTGCTGCTTGTTATGACTTATGCCATCATCGCTTTGGCGTTGTTAGGCCGCCAAGCAAATGGATTACTCGTTACTCCCATGCATGCATGGCACAGCTTAGAAATTACCGAGCGGCAGAGTGGTCCATGATCGCTTGAGTCGTTCGATCTATATCATAGTAAAGGATAGCATGACAGTCAAATCCACCTCCATTGCCGTCGACCAAGAATTCAATGAGCCTCCCTCCATGTATCTATCTACCCCGAGAGACATCCTCTCACCACATCCTTCAGTCCGCGGGGGTGTGTAGCTGGGGTAACCTCTCCCGACTCTCCGCTGTCCCGCTCGCTACCTAACGGCACTCCGCAATCCAAAGTGCCACACTCGCAAACCCGGTCGGCGCATCGGTCCGTGCCACGGGGGTTAGCGGGGGGAGAGGAGAGAGGATGTCGACGGCAACGTCATGAGCCGCTTTCCTTCCACCTCGTTCTTTTCTCTCTCTCTTTCTCTCTTTCCCTTCTCTTCATCTCACATACACACCCCCATCCCCATCTTCAAACAAAGTAGATAACAAATCACTCATCGCACTATGTCCACCTCTCTCGATGCCCTCAAAGCGTATGTCCTTTCCTATGATTCTACAATCCCAAAATGTTCCGAACCGTCCTGACTTTTCTTTGCTTACCTGTGTCTACCTGCTTTTCTCGCTATATTACCTTGGTCTCACAATACCCACAGCTCCGGCACCGTCGTTGTCTCTGACTCTGGAGACTTCGAGTCTATTGGCGCCTACAAGCCCCAGGACGCCACCACCAACCCATCGTTGATGTGAGTGCTTTAATCGTCACGTTTGTAGTAGTAGTAGCGGTGGGAATGAGCGCTTTACATTAAAAGAGAAAGGGAAATAATGATGGATAAGACTCTATATGTCTCCTGCATATTTCATATAACTAGATCATTTACTGACATACCACAGTCTCGCTGCCGCTAAGCTCCCTGCTTACCAGAAGCTGATCGATGCCGCCGTCGCTTTCGGGAAGGAGAAGGGAGGGTGAGTCACTTCATTGTAGTTGTTAATTTGGTTTTTCCCGTCGACTTTACTTTTGCTATTGCGTTCTCTTCTTATCATCGATCAGCGTTCTTAGCTTTCTCAATGCTCCCCATCTTCTTCCCCTAAGTTAACCCAACCCTCTCCGCAGCGACCTCGCTACCCAGTCCGAGAACGCCATGGACCGTCTACTCGTAGAGTTCGGTAAGGAGATCCTCAAGATCATTCCCGGCCGTGTCTCCACCGAGGTCGACGCCAGCTTCTCGTTTGACACCAGTGAGTATGGTCTCTCCTTCTTCCCTTATATGCGACGCCCGGAGCAGGTGCAAGTGGTATGGACGGCATAGCTCTCCAATGGGAGCTTTTTGCTGCAGTGCTTAGACACGTATCTCGTCGAGATCAACTGTCTTTCGCCTCGCCATTATCCATTTAAATGTGTCTGGTAACATCAAATTTCTCGCTGACCGTTTCCACCTTCAGAGGGCACAATCAACAAGGCCCACCAGATCATTGACCTGTACAAGTCGCTCGGTATCGAAAAGGAGCGTGTTCTCATCAAGGTCAGTGTTTGAGTGTTGCACAGAGGCCGGATCATATGACCTGGAGCCTCTTCGACCTATTACTCAACTATTCCCTTGATTTCCTTCTTGCTGATAAGGTATGTTGCGTAGATCGCCTCCACCTGGGAAGGTATCCAGGCTGCCAAGCAGCTCGAGACTGAGGGTATCCAGTGAGTACTTGTGATAGCCAATTTCAACTTCATCCCACACTCTGTCTTCTGCTTGCAGCATCTCAGCCGCTGACCTGTTTTCTCAGCTGCAACCTCACCCTCCTCTTCGGTTTCGGTCAGGCCGTTGCCTGTGCCGAGGCCAAGGTCACCTTGATCTCCCCCTTCGTTGGCCGAGTGAGTGTTGCTGGTACAGTTTCACTGGAGCAATATGTCTGCCCATATGCAACTAGCAGACTCGTTGTTCATCAACGTGTTATACTAATCACAGACACTAGATCCTCGACTGGTACAAGAAGTCCACCGGAGAGGATTACACCGCTGAGACTGACCCAGGAGTCAAGTCTGTCCAGAAGATCTTCAAGTGAGTGATGAGGCTGATACGTGGGAAGGGCTCGTTGTCCGACCCAGCTCCTGAGTCGTTTACAAACTGCACTGTGGCAAGAGCCGAGCTTTGAGGCTGACAGATGTATTGCACAGCTACTACAAGCAGCACGGATACAAGACCATCGTCATGGGTGCTTCCTTCCGTAACGTGAGTACCCTTTCTGTCTGTCACAACAGGAGCCTTCGCAGCGCATCGTTCTCGCAATCCGAAAAGACGACATGCTGGTCCTGGGCTCCCCTTTAATCTCCGATGCCCCTGATATATTGCTGACCCTCACCATCCTACAGATTGGCGAGATCAAACAATTGGCTGGTTGCGACTACCTCACCATTGCCCCCAAGCTCCTCGAGGAGCTCAAGAACTCCTCGGACCCCGTGCCCAAGAAGCTTGAGTCTGAGTCTGCCTCCGCTGAGAAGATCGACAAAGTCAGCTACATCGAGGACGAGGCCAAGTTCAGGTGGGCCCTGTTCGATGACACTATGGCATTCGACAAGGTGAGTCCGGTTAGGCTGTTGTCTGAGGCTAGTTAGAGTGATGTGCCTCCGTGAGACGATGTTCTGAGCGTGTCTCCTGGGACATGGGTTTACCACGCTTGTCGTCTCGCCAATTTTCCTCTGCTCGTGACATCGCTACTCTTCTTGATCAACGCTGACCAGTTGCCCTCCTGCAGCTCCACGAGGGTATCCGTGGCTTCGCAAAGGACGGCGCAACCCTCAAAGACCTGCTCAAATCGAAGCTGTCTGCTTAGGTGCCTGTCGGATGTGGGAGTGAGGAGGGATGGCAGGAAACGGAGCAGTAGCAATGTAATGTCTATCTGTATTATGCAGGCTAGTCAATCGAGCAGTCGCTGTCTCTGGCATCATCCGTGTCAGGATTGGTAATGGGAGAGTCATCATCCAGTCTGCAAAATCGATGAGACTGAGCAGTCTGACAAAGACAGCAACCAGTGGTAGACAAGATAACAGTCCATGGTCTATAAAGCATGCTAAAGGTTAAGGCGGTTTGACGATTCGCAAATTCCAAATATCCCAATTAGCAACGACGAGTCTCCCTTCCTTATCTGCCGACCTGCCATCATCCGTCATCCTACCTCGACTGTCCTCACTCTCTCTGGTAAAATCGACATTGGCACTCCCACTAGGAGCGGTTGGAGCTGGCGCGCCAACATCCAAAAGCTCCACCCACACCCTGCCCCCACTGCTTATGAAACCCTGAATCCCCTCGCCAATCTTATGATCCACATACACCATCCCCGTAGAATCTACTATCCCCTGCAGGTCCAGACGGAGGGGGAGGTCGTCGTCTGCACTCGGTCTTAGAAGGTATTGGTACTGGAATTGCTCGGGGATGACTGATTGAGCGTCTGGATTTGGGTGGGGGTTAGGTGATAGTGTCCCGTCGTCTTTCTCTGCCGGATTGGGTGGTGAGGGTGGAGTAGGAGGGTAGCCGATGATCAAGACCCCGGCTGCGTTGAGATTCGCGGCGTTCACCATTTTATCCAGAAAGGTACATCCCCCCCGCTGGATCATCATCMCCCCGCCCCTAGAGCTATCATATGCTCCATCGGCCTGCGCCATCTCTCGACACCCCTCCTCGTTCCCTATCACCAAACCCCTCAGCTCAAACACACCGCGTCCTACACCCCATCCCTCGCCGCCCCGATCCCTCCCAAGATCCTTGCCGAAGGTTGCAGACGCCCCTAGGGCTTGGAGGAGGAGTTGGGGAGTCTCCTCGGAACCAGGGACAGATGGATGTGATCCTGTGAATCTCAGGAGGAGCTCGGGTGGGGAATGTTGAAGATCTGTAGGGATTGCCAAGGGAGGAGGGGAAGGGAGGGGTAAGTAGTCGGACATCTTGGGGTCGGTTATGTATACCATCTGGCCGGGGCGGACGCGGTGTGGACCGACTGAAGTGAGCAGGGCGTGGGGTCAGCGAGGAATCAATCGATTGGGCCAGTCGATATGAGCAGTCCAACAGACTTACTGTTCGAGACGTCGTATCCCTTCCCATCTAGCCGCCATCGCACGCCTAATCTCAAACCCTCCCTATCGTCGATCACGAAGTTCCCTTGATCATCACGATGCACCTTCGCGCTTGACGGCGATGGATCTTCGGGAGGAAACTTCGAGTCGGCAGTACCATTCGCTGGGGTAAGGACAATATCGAATGACTGTAGTACACTATCAGCCAGTCTCGCTCCACACGGATACGAGAGCGTTTGTACACAAGGATGCTAGCTCACAAATTTGGGCACAGCTGGGATCGGACAAAACCCGCCTTCCCACCACTGCACACGTCCTTCATCCTCCACGCTCACGCCCAGGTTGTCTTTACCAAAGACTAAGCTCCGCGCGTACTCGTAATCTAAGCGCCGTTCAATCCCAACGACGATCCCTCCACCGAGGGTTGGGGGTTTGTATACTGGACAATAGAGATTTTCGCCTTTATGCAGTGCTTTGCGAGAATTTGAGGGTGGATTTAGGAGACTAAAGGGTAGGTACAACGGGTGGCCTTCGGTGGTGAAGACCTTGTTCGAAAGTGGAGGACGAGGTGTGGTGTCGAACAAGAGATAAAGATACTGGCGACAAAGTCAGCTGAGACGTCTCAGTTCTGACACGCAAGGCTCACTTTTAAAGTTTCGGACAAGACAAAACTCTCCATCCTATCTTCTCTCTGTAATATATTAGTGTGTGCTACGCAGTACAGTCGCCTCATACTCACCTGGCCAGTCAATACGTTTGACAAACTTGCAAATCCACAACTTGTTCGGGTTCGGCGTTTGAGATCCAAAAGCACCCTCTCGCCTACTCGGAGGTAGAATGGGTCTTTCGTAGCCTTTCATTGGGTGTCAGCAGATCTCCGGCCTGGCCTGCGGAGGAGACACCACACACCTGGTAGAGATAATAAGTCGACTCTACAAATTCAGGCCGACCGGGCCACCCAGTCCATTCCACCTTCCGATCATCGATGTTCCAGCTCTCGGGGATTGCGCTGTATCTCCGCCACAGGTTCCAGAATACCAGGTGCCCTTTAATGGCGGACTCGATATCACCTGTGAGGACTTGGATGGACGGTAAAAACGCAGATAGGGAGTCGATGGTAGATGGCGCGGAGGGGAGTAGCGAGCGGTACTGGACAGGCCGGTACTGCTTAGGATTAGCATTTCCGCTGATCTACAGAAGTGATATGAAATGACCTACGAAGAATCCGTCAGGAGTACGGATGTGTGTTTGAAGAGCCGCATAGGCATCATTGAAGATGTCCATGTAAGCGTCATCGCCTGATTGTGGTTAGCATCACCCACAGCGAAGGGCCGCCCAGGACTATGCTCACCAAGCATGATGCCTGCCTTGATACCGTACTCGAAAAAGCTGTCCATACCCGCACCAACACCACTCATACCAGGAGCCAACCATTGACCATGCGTCACCGCAATGGTATTTCCGACTAGGCTTTGACTCGATCGTCGGTTCCAAATTGCCATGTATGCTGCATGGGCGACTTTCTATACATCCCCACAAGTCAGCCTGGTCGAAAATGAGAAGGGCAGCATAAGAACTCACTTCAAATCTCTCGTCACCTGTCAGCCTCGATAGGACAGAAAACTCGAGTATCAAGCTACCAGCCCCAGCAGCACCTTTAGATCGTCAACCCACTTCCTCCCATCCACACTCACACGTCTCGACGGTTTCCCCTTTTTCGATACCATGACGAAGGTTTATTCGAGCATATGGGATCCCAGTGAGAGTGTTGAAGGCTGGTAACAGTCTTTGGCCAAGATCCAGCGCTAGTTCCAGTACCCGTCCTTTGTACTTCTTCAAATCAACCTTCTTCTCCCCTCGAGTAAGCTCCCATTTCCGGTTTTCCAGTCGGATAGCTTTCGCTTGGGCGGCTGGGTCATCAGGGAGTCCGTCAAGTAGCTGATAGGTGGATAGTAGCCCGCCCAGAGCCCTGATGGTAAGTTCGAACACCTGGACTTTCACGTCTTGGTCGAACGAGATCGCCGTGGTAACTCTTTCCAGCGCAGCAAGCAGAGCCGATGGGTGCATCAAGGGCAGAGTCGATAGAACGTCGAGCAGAGTCATCGATACGTTGGCGTGGATATCATTGATTCCGAAGTTGGCTACATTTGGGTCCCGGCGTGAAGGAGTACAAGAGAGAGGTCGAAGCTCGTCCTGTTTGTCATTTAGCTTTGCGAAGGAGCTGGTAGAAATGAGTGTCAACGTACCGCTGGATACGCATATCGCATATAACCTTCAAACCCATGAATAAAGAGCTGGGTCATGTCAGTGCGTGTTGATATAGACGAAGCAGCTCCACATACCTCCCGAGTTTGCTCACGTAGCTCGTCTCTCCTTGTAACACTCATCCCAGACACCCCACGACTCCCGCTCCACAGTAGCAAGCTTATAATCAAGCATGCTGGGTATAAAAGATGCATGGACGTCTCCAGACGAGATCGTCCTCGGCCTTGCGTGGAGATTGACCCGATCCGCCGAATGAGTAAGGAGAAGAAGAAGGAGAAATGAGTAAGATGGGCAAGGGATTCGGCTCGACATGACGCTGGACGACGCTTTGTGGCATTTGTTGAATGTCAGATCACTTTGGTTCCCGGCGATTATAGTCTTCCTCTCAGTCAGCCGGTCCCTGGTCGTCGGTTGAGAACCATGCCCCTCCGAGTATCTCTCCTCCCGATATCGGTCATCGCATCTCTATACTTGACGTTCACATCGTAGCGCCGAAGAAGATGTTCAAACTCGATTGTGGCGGCTCATGGCTCTGTTGACTGTGGCTTCAGAGGTGAGAGACTCTGCTGCTAAACATGATGGTCGGGAGACTATCGTCTACTGCTGACAGAGTACTGATTTCTGAGTCTCTTGCAATGCAGTGCATATCTGGAGTACCATGTGCTCCCTGATCCCTGACATCTAGGGGTAACTGGACGATCTCCGAGAAAAGCATCTGAAACTTCACTCGGCTTCTGGTCTCCAGGTAGGAGAGAGATCCTATGCCGTTGGCACAATCCATCAACAACACCAAGATACAACCCTATGGTACGATCGTTCCTTGATCACAAGAAGCACACAGCAAATGATCATGACAATCCTCAGTAGTCAACGACGATGAATGCATCCCAGAGACCGTGAGTCGTTGTCAGCTTGGACATATTACGATGCCTCTACCATCAGCTTGGCAAAACAGTGCTGGGAGGGGTATATGATATCGGGCGTTTTTGCAGCTAGCAGCTTTTCTTTCCCCACCATCTTGACACTCTCTTTCCAGCTCCCCGATCATTGCCTAGAGCCTGGTGCTCTCCTGATTTTCAAGCTTATAATCTATCAAGCCTGGCGCTCATACGAATTCACATCCGTCTACAAATTCTTGAAACGTCTTGTTACCACCGACTTCAGAGAAGTATTAGAAAATGCTGTGCAATTCAATCCTTCTGCTCGCCCTCACTTCGTTGGTGATCGCGGCCCCCACTACAGATCTCAGTGAATATTTTTCTTCCGTAATTCTGGCACTGCCAAGTGAATGAGATACTAATCTTGTGAACAGCGAACCGCCAGGATACACTTGGTGCCATTGCAATCTCACCGCGATCAAACTCCGAGGTCGGAGGCTTCTCAAACGGAGGAGAAAGCAATCACTTCAATAATGGCTTTGATAGTAGCGAGTCCTTCGAGAGTGAAAGTGACGTGGAGGTGATCACCGTGCAGGAAAGGGTTTGTGTTCTTGAGAGAGTAGATATCGTGGAGAAGAAGGTTGCAATCTTGAGGGAGATGATTAAGGAGTGAGGGGCTTTTTTCTGTCATTCAAGGCATCCATATTGACAAGCCTCCTACTTGCAGGACGATCCTCGAGCAGCATTGCACCATAGAGACCGCTGTGTGAGTATCATCACCTCCTACTATTTCCCTCGCCTTATCACTTCCCATCTCCCGTTCCCTCCTTCCTCCTCTGCCATATCCTCGTACCCCTCATTCAAAAAGACCAAAAGCGTTAGACTTACGAATGGGTTATGCGTAGGGAGATCATAGAAAACGCCTCCGAGAACATCCGATCCTGGACGCACTCCCTCAGCTCCGGCCAGGCAGGCTTCAACTCCCAAGCCTCATCCCTCGGCCAGCAGGTCTTCGGGACCAGCGACCCCTCTACCCAGCAATCCCTGATCGACTCTGCTCCGACCGGAACGTTCTCGACTAACGACACCAGCTCTGGTAACGTTACGGTTCCGGCTCAACTTGTTGGGAGCAATGGAACCAATATCGTTGGAATTACGAAGTAGGTTACTCGCTTGTTGTACCAGTGGTCGCTTTCACTGATTCTGGAATGTTATCCGGTAGCCAAACCCAGACCAGGAAGTAAGGTCTTTTTGAGCGCTTTGATACTCGAGCAAGATAAAGTACCTCATTCGAGTTAGGGTCGAATAGTCGCGATTTCTGATCCCCTAATAACGACATCCAGCTTCCCAATGTTCTTATTCTCTGAATGACCTGTTGATGTATTTACTTTCGTTTTTTTACGTCGGCACTAAGGGATCCGTGCATCTGGAGATAGGGCTCTGAAGAGTATCTGGCAGACCTCTTCATCGTTTTAGGAAGCAGTTGGAAGCCAGAAGCTAATCGGACTTTATAACGACTTCCCGGCTGTCATGGTCGTTGCATCCTCTCGGCGAGCTTGGAGGTAAATAGCCATGCAGAAGCGAATTGATGACTGGCGATGAGCTCAAACCCGAATCTTAGACCATCAGAGGAGCAAGCTCAACTCAGACCTTTGAAATAGGTTGGAATTACGTCCAGGAAAGACAGGAGAAATGTGGGGTAGATATCCAGTTTGTCGCTGGCATATCGCATGCCGTCTGTCGATTCACAACATCATGACGTGCTTCCCTCAATACATGTAAGCTGCGTGCGCTGCAACGCGATACGGAGGACAGAATCCACCAGAAGGTGAAGATGAACCGGAATGGTAAGGCTACGACGAAAGTAGCACGAGATATGCTTAAATACCTAAATGATATGGCGTTATGCATGACTGCGGTATCTTGTAGGCTAGCAGTCAACATTGCCTGCTCGCTCGCTCTCACTCACTCATGCTATTTCCAGTAGACCGAGTCGATGTCTCGGAGCAGGGCACGCTGCAAGGCTAGAAGATACGAGATACTCGGAGTGCGATACGGTAAGCGAGAGACATAACTTCTGCTGTCAGCTGTCAACCGGCGTATCCACTTGGCGAGGGGGATAGGTGGACGGGACACTAGTAGTCGAAGTCGAACCTAACCATCTCCAGCGATCCAGCTCGATCCAGCTAGTCATAGCTCTACTAGCCACTTTGTCCATCCCTTTGTTGTTTTTTTCTCTTTTGTATCCGACGGCTCCGAGACCAAGCACATGGTTTCTATGCTAAGTATTGGTTGAGTAACGGTCAGCAGGTTCATTGTACTCAAACATCGTACCACTCCGTTGGAACGTGCTCAATTATGTCTCGGCGAAATCGACTACTGTACTCCAAAATCTACTTTCACTGCAACCACTCGGTCATAGGTATGGCGCCAAAACCCCTACTCCACCGCTTCCCCTGACTCTCCAAAGTCTGGGAACGCCCTGCGCCTCGTGCCAATGTTTCGCTCCTCTGCCTGGAAAAGGAGCACCCCCTGTGTTTCTCGTTTCCCTGTTCCGAGCCTTACGGCCATCTAGATACTGAATCCCATGCTAAATCATGTATGGTGGGTATTCAATGCAACCAAACATGGCCGCCAAGATGGTGCGATTGGCCTCGTGACTTTGTACGACTTCAGGTGAAATATTTGCGGCCGTCGATCCGATGCACAGTAAGGTCGATTAATGACTTGCTCAGTATGGGTCCCCAAAGAGGGGGGGGGGGGGTTCGCTGGCAGGCTGTTGCTGCAACAGATGATATACATCATGGCATAGGGAATGATATATCTGTTCGTTGACTGGATCTCCGATCGGGTCAGTGGAGCTAGGGGCTTCCGTTTCCGCTGGAGCAGCAGACCTGAACAGGAGCCGGGTATGGGTATCTCTTATCTGAGTGATGATGGTACATGTACCATGCAGTGGTCGAGGAAAGGAAAAGAGGAGACGCGTCTGTACGTGACTTGGAGTTGACCGAGGCGGGCCGAGTGTTCCGGACGCCACTTATGAGGCGCTGGAGCTTGGGCAACTGGGCAGGAGGGCTCGATGGGACAGCGGCCAGAGAGTGGCATAGACATCGGGTTGTCTTGCTCTTGAGAGTGAGTGAGTACTCGAGAGCACTGGGTCGCAGAAATGGGACGCAAGTACAAAGATCGCCAAGTTCCAGGATCCAGGTTGTTGAAGACATAAGCCGGAGATCATCTGCCTGGCCCATGGCCAGAAGGGGAAGCGAGCAATTCGCGATGCCAGCGTCACCCACCCTAAAGCAAGCTGATAACCCGGGGCCAACGGCCTGTGGAGTAAGAAGCCGAAGCCGTCAACCGTTGCCGATCTCAGTGTCATAACGGGATCTTTTCAGGTATTAGGTTAGTTTACGAGAGTGGGTGCAAGGGGGCGATAGTATCTTTACAGCACAGGTATGGACATCTGTTCCCTATGCTTACACTACCTTACATGTCTGCGAGGTTTGGCAAGGTTAAAGTTGAACAGTCAGTATACCGACGGGGTTTATCCATAACCCGTACATACTACCACGCAGACGTACTTCGCTTTGTGTCAAACGAAATACCCCCGTATACCCCGTAACACACAGTATAGGCGCACGGCCGTAGGCTTAAGTCATGTGTCCACAAGACGACAGGAATGCACCTTTACATACTCAGCAGCGGCCGTACATGTACCTCTTGACTGTCGACATGATCCCCTGACCAAGGAACTCACGACGCCACCGGTATCGTCATCAGACCAGACGCAATCTCCCTCTGCCAGCGGGCGCCGTCAGTGTTATGGGATGGGGAACGATGAGCGTTTCGGAGAGATTAACCTGCACGCCCGATTGTTACACCGTGCGGCCTAGCTGCGCTGCAAGAGGCATGCTCATTGGCTCACCATAAATGAACCCTTTGATACAGCCAAGACATCTATCTGCCTGACCGTATCGCAAGAAACCGAGTGGCGCAGGGGCTTACGTACCCCCGTCTCACCCCCTGGTTCCCCGTATTCCGTCTTCCCCCGCATAACGAGAGAGTCCAGCAAGATACAAAGACCTCGACGGTCATAGCCGGTATCGATGCAGCTAAAGCTGGATGTACGTCCTTGTCCTTTGTTCGATTTGGTCCACCTGCACCTCTACCTGCCGCGGCCCGTTCACCCCCTCCGCCTGGTCATTACACCTGCAGCTCCATACAGACCAAAAGTGCGACGAGGGTCTTCGGTGTTCGGTGTTCCCTATACACCCATTCACTACGCAATCGTATCGTCTACCATCGCTTTCTCTTCCCTCGATCTTTCAGTATCCAGATCATTTTGCCTACAACACCTACCCTCCTCACATTCTTGTAGCCCTGATCGCCTTCTTTCATATCATTACGATCATCGTCAATCTACCTTGCCATAAACGAGTAAGAGCATCTCGGCAGAATTCCATTCCTAAGTTGTGCCGCGAGCCGAGTCTTGGTACCTTTAGGTGAGTTGTCAACCATCGCAGTCCCGTTACGTGGAGCATCTGTCTTTTTCTATATCCAAGTCGTCATTCTTCTTCCAAGGAGTGGGATATGCTGTGCTCGTTTCACTAGCGCTATCAGTATTCGTTAGATCATCAACGCTCCATTGGTGTTTAAATCGTTGTAGCACTCTTCCACTACGTCACTTCCTAATTCAAGCTTAAAGCTAATTATTCTATTCAGGACCAAGTAAGGATCGACAGCCAACCTTTTTTGTATAAACTGCTATTCATCCCCTAATATTTACCGAGACCGCGGCACCCACAAGAGATCTTGTTATTAGACCCATTGTCGTTGTTCTGGACAAGTTGGAATCAGTTGCAGCGGGGAATTCAGTCAACCATGTGAGTCGCCACCCAATCTTTGTTTTCATCCGTGTCCTTCACCCCTACGTTATCCACTCGTGTCTGGTGTGCTCCATAACAACTTCCACCCTTGTGTCCTTGAGTCCTTGAGTCCCGATGAAGGTCCCGATGCTAGGGCGATGGAGTGGCGAGGGTAGTCCACTGTGACCCTTGCATGATCGCCGTTCTGTTCTGATATACCGTCCCAAGGTTCAATAATCTCCTTGTCCAGTGTTACTCCTCCTGTCGGGCAGTGAATGCCGTGCGTCCTCCCATTATTTACGCTTACACTTGTGCATCCTCAGCTTGACCCTATTCCACATCCACATAACACATACACCCTGTCATTTCGAATCATCATTGCCCGCACTTCTATCGCTTATCATCACCAGAGACCCATTTGGACCCTCGGTCATCGTCTCCGAAACCTCGCCCTCACAGACACCGTAATCCATCGAGTCATCAAGGAAAGGGTGGCAATAGGTTTCAGTCAGCACAGCGGGGGGTCTATCTGATCTGTGCTATCGTCTCTACGTGAGTCATCAAGGCCTGTCCCATCCCTCTGGTCTCGGTCTCTGGTCCCTGGTCCCTGGTCCCTCTATTTCGGGCAGTTGGACATCCCAAAAGGACCTCCTTAGGGTACCATCACTACCCATTCCATCATCATCTCGCCTCCTACCGTGATACCGGTGTTGTTTCACCTCTTTCCCCTCTCTCCTTCCTGCCGTCCACTTACCACTTTGATCTCCTGTTCATTTTACCCTCATGACCGGAAAGCATTCGCCGTGTGATTACCTCCCTTCCTGTAGCGACTCCTGTGTCCCACCCCTTATCCATCCATAACCCCTATCTCCAAGGAATCTCCTTTTACCATTTGTGCCACTCCTGTCACATCTACATTGGCGCCCAGCGCCGTCCGCGTATGCAGTGGGTTTCCCGGACTACGGAGTCTGTGCCGCCCCAGGCTATCCTTTGTTCTGCTAATGCGGGCGGGGGAGCAGGAGTAGGAGTGGGAGTGCGTAGGAGTGTAATAGGGGACACGGGCAATTATGGGGGATGGGGGGACGTGGGATGTGGCTTTTTTGATGGTGTGGGTGGGGGAGCAAGGGGAGCAAGGCCGTCGTGGACGGTTACAGATACCTTCCCAACAACGCTGATCCCCGAAGCCCCGTCTCGTCCCCACCCTCTACCATCTTCACCCACTCCCGCTCGCATCTTATTTTTCACCTTAATCAACCAACAAACCTTTCACATCCTGCATCCGAAAACTGAATAAATCCCCTAATTAACCTTAACCTTTTTGAATTTCCGTCGCAGACACGCCGACGATCGCAGTTCGTTTACTTGTTGTCGAGTCAGGAGTTTGAGGATCAGGATCAGAGAAGGAATCGGTTTCACCAAGGTGAGTTACGATGTCAGGTCCGGACGGTGGTTTGAATGTCTGGGCATCGTTCGATTCGACACTTTTCTCGGTCGACTGTATTTGGGTCGGCTCCGACTCTCTGTTCCCTCTCACTACATATCCTTCCTCTCGAGCGTCTGCTGTCTTCTTCTGCCAGTCCTTCTGCGAGCTTGACTGTCACTGCGCGGCTGGCCAGCCCCAAGCTGTCAAGGTCGTTGGTTGAGCGGTGGTCTCTTGCTCAACCAGCGATCTGATATTACACTGTTCCCTCCTGTGATGGGTCTTCATCTCCTGCTTGCCTCTTCATCACCGCATGGAGCCTGCCTCCATTGGCCCGGCCAGGTCCTTGACGATGGACCGTACGTCGCGTCGTTTCTTTGTTTGCATCTTCTGTCCGACTGTCTGGATTGGTCTCCATGTCGTGTCTGGCCTCTTTCCCATCTCCTACGTTTACGGTTTACGGTTTGCGTAGATCGATTCCTGCGGCTTCAGGATGCATAACCCGGTTGTAGGGGACCTTTCTGGAGCCGGGTTGTTGGTCCGCCATGTTTCTCCATGATACGTCTGGACTCTTCAGGACTCTTCAGGACTACATCGACTGACCTCTATGACTGCACAGGAATCGACGCCACATTAAACCCATCCAGGAAGCTAAAGTCGCCCGGGTAGCTCTTCAGTAGGTTAGCGTGAGTCGATCCCGGATTGTCTAGTCTTTTGTTCGTTGTCCCATGTCGCTGGCGTTATTGTCTATTATCACCCCTGCCACGTGATATGGATTTGTCCGTGGGGATTGGGACCTAGGCGTCAATACATCCAGAGAGAGAGGTTCTCTGGTACCTGCTGTCCCGTCTACAGCCTGGTGGAGAGACTTCCCTGACAAGGGGTCGTCTAAGACTGTACCTGGTGGCGCTATGTCAGCCTTAGATCGTGGCTTCCATTTTCGAGTGCACTTGATGGCTCCTGGTGAGATATCATTCTACGAGTACACTGCCGCGGCCAGGTGGCTTGGGCGTTTCGCAGCCGGTACAGCTAGCGGCGCACTGGAGCTGACTACCGATGGTTGGTGAGCGCCGTTAAAGGTGGAGGAGAGATCGGTTACTTGGTGATGGTGAAAGGCGTACTCAACAAGATGTTCTATACATATACAGCCTCTCTCCGAGCCTTTCCGCATTTTTTCTTTTGTAACACCTCACCTTCTTTCGATGATATTCTGGTCTCCGGAGACCTTCGGCTTGTCGCTCTCTTGATTACCCTCTCCCTTGTTCTGAGTTCTGAGCTGACCGGTGACACAATCGCGATCATTTCGGTGCTTCTCTCTCCCGACAGTCTCGACTGGGCTATTTCTTTCATACTCTATCGACTCTGGAATTCGATATACATCTATATAGTCTCGGGCGACCTTGGATTGATCGTCCACTTTGACGTCATCAAGACAGTTCTTATTTTATCAATACCTTGCCAGTTTCAACCAACCCCGGCCTCGGCCACTCAGTTATCACATCACTATCCTCTTCACTCATTCGCTGGATCCTCGAACGGGAGACTGTCCTTGCATCCTCGGAGCATTGGTATCAACTGATTGTTGGGCATCGGAATCGACAGCAAACGTTTCAGATCTGCCCGATCTGGCACTCAACTGTCAGTCCGTCGTTCAAACACATATATATTTGCTGGGTTTCATATCGACGAGCTGGGTGGATTGCGAGTGCGACTTTGTCACTTGGGAACAATTGGAACTGCAGGTTGTCACTTGGATCGATCGATCTCACCGATAGCTGATTGGCTGGACGGTTACCGTTGGACTGTCACCGCTCTCGGGCTCGCATCTGAGTATCGCGGCCGCATTTATCGGATCGCGTGGTACTGCAGTGAGTTTGGACTACTATTGTTACTTATAGAATGATGGTGGTTACTGTATTTTCGAGATCCGAGACGAGACGAGAGTCACATGCAATGGGAACGCAAATCTGACGTGTGCCCTCACGGGATTGCAGGGATTGGTTGCTGTTGCCGCCACCAAGGCAAGAACACCCCACGGAAGTAAGGAGGGCGCATCGAGTGTTCTCTATCGGGGCGTGCTGGCACATCAAATCAAATACCGTCAACAGACTTTACGGACGACCTAGCACGCGGACGGCTTTACACCGAGGACGGGCCCCGGAGATCGACGTTTGATTCTTGGCTTCTCGTCACTATCTCATTTAGCTCATCTAGAAGGCAGACCTGGCACCGGCATCGAAGCCGCAGTCGACACTGGAGCCTGGCCGAGGTTAAGGTGCCGCGCGGTAACGGCAGTTGGCGAATAGCGAAGAAGCGAAAGCATAACACGGGGATAACACGGGTCTGGAACAGGGAAAGGGCGCGCTCCACGTGAGTACCAAGATTTGACTCGCTTCGTTTTTCCCTGTATTCCCTCTATCTCTCTATTGTGGGATGTTGGGATGCTGGGATGTTGGGACGTTGTTGGGACAATAAGCGTTCGAAGCGGTCACCGTTGTCGTTTATCGTTAGCGATGCGTTGTCGTTTACCGTTTACCGTACGCGATGGGCCTCCAGGCTATCCTTACGCGGTTGGTTTTACGAGGTCTGCCGAGCGAGCGATCCACATTGGTGCTAGACGGGCAAGTGGGGGGGGTGTTGCGGGTTAGGGGACTGGATAAGCTTCCAGGGATGGGAGAGCAAAACTGTAAACCTTGTTTGGCTCATCCCGTTCCCGCCCATTCCATTCCATTCCATCCCCTTCCATTCGCCGCCGGTACGTGCTACGGCCGTCACCCCACTCGGCCCTCGGTGTGTCATGTTCGTGTTGCTGGATCCATCCATCCTTGACTCCCATTCAATCTCCGTTCCAACGGATTCCCAGAGGGCGCGCCGTCGGTCCGAGGCCACCCACCGGATCTACGAACGGACGTCGTACTTCGTCGTTTGTGGTTGCCGTTTTGCCTCTCAAATTTGACACCTGGGAGAGCTGTTTCATTGTCGGTCAAAGAGCGGCGGTCGGCTCTCGGCTGTTTGTTGTTGCTGGCTCATGCCAGGGTGTGTCAGGACGGCTTGGTGGCTTCGTCATCCGATGGAGATTTCTTGACGCTTAAATCTTTCTGCCAAGTATAATTGTGATAGACACGCTGATCCCTTCCATTCCCCTTCCCCCTCCTCCTTCCCCCCCCCTCCCCTTCCTCCCCCCCTCCCCCTCTCGCCTCGTTGTTCTTTTCTACCATCGACCCTTCGAATGCGCCCTTGGCCCCATTTTACGCATAACCACACCACAGTTCACACTCGTTCAGACTACACTACTATAGCGTATCCTCGCTCGCAAACCCTTTCATCAGTTCGACACCGACACAGTTTGGAGGATCAACACACGTCTCTTTGCAAGGATTCTCCCCGGTCGCCAGAGAATTTTCTCTCCATTACGATATTACCATTTTCATCCGCATACTATACTACTACAGTGCTACAACCATCACCTCTTAGCCGACACTATCTCTCTTGTTCACCCATCATGTCCGGTCATCCCCCTCCTCACCCATCGCCTCCGGCGACAACGCTCGACCCCCCATTTCGAGGCTACATTGAAACCACGTTCGATGCACTGCTCGTCTTCGAGGCTGCTCGGCGGGGCATGATACCCCGCGTCACTCGGCGACTGATTGAGCGCGAGCGGAGTATGGTCCAGTCGGGGGCCGTGTTTGTTTTTGATGAACATGAGAGTGGAATCAAGAGATGGACTGATGGATTGGTGTGGAGTCCTAGTCGGATATTGGGCAACTTCCTTGTGAGTCTCCGAACTACATCCGAGCTGTCTTTTCTCGCGGATGATTCCTTTCTTTTATCGTGTAATGATAATCCTCTTTCAACTTGCTGATTCCTTCCCCCCCTCCCTTTCCTAGGTCTACCGCCAGACAGATAAAGGCGCGGCCAACAAACCTTCCACCCCTGGACAGGGTACTTCCCCCTCTCAATCCTCCCCTACATCTACCCCACAAAACCGTCCCAACTCTGGCACGGTACCCACTCCACTCCAATCCTATCCAGAGGGGTCAGGTTCGTCGTCGCGCAACACATCTATGGATACGTCAACGCAGATGCCTAGCTCTGCACCTCTTGGACAGGGTCAGCTTCATCGACCTCGATCGTCTAGCGAGGGCGGGAGCGGTGGAGTGGACCGTGCACGGGAGAGGCAGCTTGTTGGGAGTTTGACGAATAGCTACAAGTTTACATCAGGGGGCTTGGTGAAGAAGGTGAGCCCTGTCGTACTAATCATCACATTGCTATGCTGACTTTACACCAGACAATGTCGGTGATTGTCAATGACTATGCCCAACATATGATCTCCTATTACACCATGGATGACGCTCTGGCTGGTCGCCTACGGACACCGTCTTCCATACCTGAGCTGGCAGCTCTCGAGATCGCACCCGAATACCTGATAGGACAGAGCTTTCGATTTCCCCCTCGAGTTGAGGTTGGTCCAGATGGCAAGCCGAGATATCGGTGAGTTGAATGATGTGTTTAAACGATACGGACTGGGCTGACAGTCAAACTCAGCGGTGAACCAGATTTGCCCAGCTCACCCCAATCACCTATGTCGACCATGTCAATGCAGAACTTCCCCCCCGGCGGCGAGTACTACGACTCGTATGGCAACCCTGTGCCCCCGCATCTCCGAATCGATGGCGGTCCACGAAACCGAGCGGTGACAGTCCCGATGCCTATCCCCATGGGATCCGGTAACCCTGGTTCGCTACCTAACCCCTCCTTCATGGGCTCTGGCTCAGCGGGATCGGCGTACTTTGATCAGAACCAGATGAACCTCCATGCCACTCCTATCGCTCGACAGAACTCCAACTCAAGTATGCACAGCCAACACTCTGGGCCTCTTCGACCTGGCTCGTCGAGTCGACGGTATGAACCCTATGGTGGTCCGACGTCGCCCCGGATGGCTGGGAATTTGCAGATGGCTCAACCTCATCACCGACGGCAATCTCAGCCTCAGGCTATACCAATCCCTCCTGACACCTACTACTCACAACAACAGACGTATGATGTCAAGCCAAACGTCGGCGGGTCGTATAGCTATCAGCCCCCTTCGACTGCACCTGGGTCTTTTGCGGAATTCTACCCCCCGGCTTCCTCGTCACATCCACCTATGCATTCATCGAATCCGGTGCCGAATTCTTACCAAAGTCAAACGGCTCAACATCATCCTCAACAGCCCCCGCATCAACAGTACACAGCATGGTCGCAAGTGCCTCCTTCATCTGCGCCCACGTCGAGACTGTTACCCACCGGCAACGGGCCCAGGGATTTTAGTCATCTGCCTAATAATCCTCCGTCCTCGAGTGGCAGTTCCGGCTCGGGTGGTGGGACTGGTGGTGGGCCTGTCGCCGATAGCTGGGCACATCACGTCGCTCCTGGTGGAGGACAGGCGGTGTGGGAGAATGGAGTTGGGGTCGGATACGGATCTGCTGTGGTCCCTCATGGAGAGGAGTGGAGAGGTTGAAACAACATGGCCTAGATTGGCGGCCCTTTTCGAGTCGAGCTCGAAATGGTGTTCCCGCTATGCTTTTGTGTCTTTCATGCTGTGTGCATCGCGACCGTTGCGGAGGTCTCGGAGATCGGTCAACTTTGATCTAATGCAAGGAACACTCATACATCTCGAGCCCAATCAATAATTCAATTTTTACCTCGTGTCTGTCTATCGGTCTTGTCTGTTGGTTTTCTTTTTGCCCCTTATCATTCCCCTTTTTTTGCTTTTGCCTTTAACCTCATCCAAGATAGATTCCCAGACTCATCAAATCACCCAATGACCTTGATGCCTCATATCATGTCGGATACATGACTCATCGACATGGTATTACTGTAGTACTAGATCGTAGCGTAATTAGCTGGTGCCAATCTTACAAGTCCTATGAATGGCTAGTAAAACGAGCCTCCATTGTGGCAGGGCAGGACTGCTGGATCGTGCATGGCTGCATATGCTCATCGAATCAAATTACAAGTCAACCAATCACTCGACGACCAAATCAGTGTGGCAAGACAGCTATCGATTTGACCCGGGCCGCTACTCCCGCCATCCACAACTTGCTTCTCGGCATAACACCGATGCCGAGGGCCAAGTTGATCGCCAGATGGGTGTTCCCTGTACCTTCTTCCCGTTTCCAGATCCAAGATAGATGACATTCTAGTTCCGGTTCCAGTTCCTAGTTCCAGTTACAATCGATCCAGGGAATCGTCAAAGGGAAGTGGGAACATGGGAACCGACGAGTAACGGAAGTGTGAAAGTCCCGTTGACCTATGAAATCGTTCAATAGAATGAATGCTCTACCCTGTTTAGTGCCGATGGCGGGGGAATTGTTGAGAACACAACAGAGGTAAGCTTGGCAAAAAAAGGCGCCGGAGTTAAGGGGGAAACAGAACGACCTCTGTTCTAATCCCTGACACGCGACGACGAAGTCTAGAAGATGGAAGGGGGGTATTTGAATCAGAAGATCAACGCCCTGCAGGTGCCGGCGCTTTGCCAAGAATAATAGTCTTCGAGCCAGAGAACGGTACCCATAAGCTTAACGTTAACGACGGAAACACTTCCCGTCGGAGGTCAAGATTCCCCTGCAGTCTTCACCCGCGAGTTACCGGGATGGATTAAATGAAAAAGCGGGGAACGGAAACCTTAGTTATGCTTCGACCATGACGAAAGATAGATGAGCTTTGCGTAACGTAGGGCAACTGGTGGGTTTGGTGGGTTAGTGGGTGGGTGGCCATGCGGTGCTATATGATTGGATCGGGATCGACATGTGGTCAAGTGGGACTGACTTACGGGACATGTTTCCGACGGATACGGGGTATGGTTATCCTTCCACTGGAATTGATAGCATACGGCATAGGGGTCAGGGGAACGTTACGTCCTGGATAATCAGGTAGCTAGCTCCAGTGGCATGGACTATGACAATGGGATCCACCCCGCGTCAAGATTCGAATAGCGGTCTGATGACAATCGGAACAACGATACGGTATCCGCCCTTTGAGATGAGCACCAGATAGCAAGTGTATGCAGGTTGGAAGTACTCTCTGTACATCTCTCCGCAGTCGACGTATGCAAGTGAGAACAGTATGTCTGCAGTGGATAGGGAGTATGGATTTGTACGGGCAAGTGCAGCTCATGATGTGGCGGAATGGGGTGGTCTGTACAGTTGTAAGTATTGCTTGCAGCGAAGGGAGATTTCCCGTAAACCCTCAGCTTATGTTTTGTGCAAGTTCGGAAACCTGAGTGAGGCTTGGACATGGCTTGTGAAGTGAGTAAGTACGAGGAAGTATAGACAATGCCGCCTGGCCACGTGGTAGGATTGATACAGTAAGTAAGTATATTGTGAACATGATAGGATAGCCACGACGCGAATCTGGAACAGAAGGCAGTAGTCGAACAACCAGGAATCCTTTACAGAACTTACCCTTCCCTGAGAGAGGGGTGAGGTATCGTCAAAGTCAGAGTAAAGGCGTCCGCTGGATCAGCTATGGTGACGCTGATCCATTGCCGATCAGATTAGTCTCGGGTAGAAGTTGACCAACATGGTCGAAGCTGACCAAGCTTCTTTCTACCTTAGTCAGCTCCTTCGACAAGCCCCACCTCAATCTGTTGCTTTCTATGCTGCTACCTCTAGATCTCCTGGACGTCCTCTTCCTTCTATTGATCTCTACAATGGTTTCTATGATTTGTCGACGGTGTTTAAGATTCTACAATCAATAACCGAGGGGACTAACAGCCTCCACAACAACCTAGGGGAAACGGCTAGACATACGGGGAAACGGCTAGACATACACTAATACTGTAGAAAGGGGGGGGGGGGGGGATCCTCGGCTCCCCGACGCACCTACCATGCCCTATGCGTCACAGTAACCAAGGCTTAGACAACCCCATAAAACGTGTGCGGCTGATTCAGCCAACTCCCCAACCTCCTTACGGCCGTTCCTCCCCGTCCCTTTCCCCACTGTTCAGTGAAATGAGTCGAGTCGATCCTGGGTGACTAACCACCGGACAATGGACAGACGAGGTGGTGACTAACCTGCTGAATCAGCGGCTATGTGGCGCGTGGCGCTTGCCATCCCGGCACCTCTTAAGTTCGGACCGCGTCCAACTCCGTGCGGTCTTCCCTCCTACTCGATCCAAACACTTGCAAACCGTTCCAAGTGAAGACGAAATCACCATGTCGAAACTTGAGACTACCAATCAAGATTTGCTTCCAGAGTCCGAGACTACGACGGTTCTCAAGCCGATATACCCAGGTTCTGGTACGGTTGAGGATCCGTTTATCGTTGATTTCGAGTCCCCGGACAGGGATAATCCGCGCGACTGGTCTCTCTCCAAGAAATGGGTTAATAATGTTGTTGTACGTCTCTCGAGCTACTCGATGGGTTACGTCAATGATATTGACAAAAGTAGGCCGCGACGTCAATGATGACGGGGACGTTTGCCATATCGTCCTATAGCTCCGGGGTCCAGGGAATGGTGGAAGGTCAGTCTTTCTCACGACCTTCAGGACTCCGCTGAACGAACAACAGAGCTTGGGACATCGACTGAGATTGTGATAGTCGGTCAAACTCTCTTTCTCATTGGATTAGGTTCGTTTTCGTATGGTGGTCAGACTGACAAAAAGCTTTTGGCTCGGTATCATTCCCCGCCACGGCGGACTATTATGGACGGAAACGGGTGATAATCATTACTATGGGCATCTTCACCTGTTTCTCAATAGGTGTGGCTGCAGCGCACAACATTGGTAACTCATCGCTACCTTTTATTGGGCCTGGAAATTGGGGAGAGCTTTGTTGACAGAATGCCCGTGGTAGGAACGGTTCTGGTTTGTCGATTCTTCGCAGGGTTCTTCGCAGCCGCTGCACAGACTTTGATACCAGCACAAGTACCTGCAATGTTCCCACCTCATCAGCTTGCGGTACCATTCACAACTGCTGCTATTGGTGAGGGATTTATTTTTTGGTAGAGGAGACTGCATTGACATGGAATGGCTGTAGCTCCGTTCTTGGGTCCGAGTTTGGGGCCGTTGCTTGGTGGTTACGTCGTGGAATATTCGGGGTCATGGCGGAACATCAATTGGCTGGCGGTATGGTCTTTCTGCCTTGGATTTCGAATCGGGAGCTGACTCGAGTATAGATGGCTATGGCTGGACTGTTCACTGTCCTTTACGGGTTATTCGTAAGTTGCTCAATGACGAGTAATGTGGTAGTCTAACTTGTTAATCTTGTAGGTACCTGAAACTCTGACCCCCTACATCCTCCGTCGAAGAGCCGCCAAATTACATCGAAAAACAGGCCAACACTACGTTTCCATCGCGGACCGAGAGGGCCGAAAGACTTTTGCGGCGGAATTGACAATCTACTTCCAGCGTCCTGTGGTATATCTTTTCACTGAGTGAGTCGTCACAATGTCATGATGGCATACGCAGCTGAATGTTTGAACCAGACCTATTGTCTTGATCTTCACTCTCTATGGTGAGAACCTTCCCGAAATATCCCAGACTGATGACAGTTTCATTCCTTTATGGTGTCTTGAATTTGTTCTTCGAGGCCTTTCCTTTCATCTATTATAAGAATCGACACTGGTCGCGTGAGTCGTTCGTCCGAACAAGCTAGTCAACAATATACCTGCTAGTATGAGTACGCAGTCATAGCTGACCTGGATGGCAATGTCAGAGGGAAATGCCGGACTCCCATTTATCGCTCTCCTAGTCGGCTTCATCGTCTCCGTACCCATCACCATGCTCTGCGGAAAACCATACCGGGAAGCTCTTGCACGGGACGGGAAGGCTCCACCAGAACTCCGACTACTGTTCGCGATGCTTAGTGCTGTTTTGGTGAGCTTCATATGTGACGCCCCAGCGTATCGCTGACAGAAAGATGGTGAATAATAGCTTCCTATTAGGTATATCTCCGGCCTTAATAGATGAAAAGAGTTGCTAACCGTTGACGGGATCTAGTTTATTCTGGATGGGCTGGACTGCAAACCCATCCATCTCTTGGGGTGCACCAGTAGTCGCTGGTGGGATCTTTGGGATGGCTCAAATTGGACTTACGATGTCTACCTAGTGTGTTATCCTCTCATAGCTTGGACTGACAAATTAGCGTGTACCTAGCAGACGTGTATGGACCGACTGTCGGAGCTGCATTCTCGGCGCTCAAGTAGGTCACTTAGCTTGCTACACCGAGGATTACAATCTGAAAGATTAGAGGCTAACGAACTTGAAACAGTTTTGTCAGATTTATCGTCGCCTCAGTGTTCCCCTTATTCGCGAATCAAAGTAAGACCCCCAGCCTTCGGCTGTCCTGTATGGCCCAAGCCAGCTAATGACAATTGATTCAGTGTACCAAAACCTCGGAGTAGCATGGGCAAGCTCCACACTGGGTTTTATCCTCCTAGCTTTCCTGCCAGCTCCGTTTCTTTTCTATGTGAGTGTCAGACGATTTCGTCAAGGCTTGCCAGACCCGCTGTTCTGACACGTCAATTTGAAGCGCTTTGGCCCGAAGATCCGATCCTGGTCCCGACTGGCTAGGAAAGAGACATCGAGCGCCGTCAAGGCTTGATATAGTGATATCACACAGGTCTCGAAGCCGGAGCAGAGATTGAAAGGAGGCGAGCTGCAAGACTCTTGAAAGGTGGATACGGAATGAGTGATAGCTCGATAATTCTTATAATCAAGTAGAGATATGAACATTTCTAGGAACATGTGACTGGCGTTGGAGGCGGAATGTGATCCCAGGACCCCAGGGGATGAGAGCGAAAGGAGGATACAACATAGAGAACGTTCATGCAGCTAATGTTCTGAATACCCAAAAGTATGAAAGCTCCTTGTCCATCCTGTTCCTCGCCACAGTCGACCTGAACATGCCCAATCAATGATCAGTATTCGCCCAGGATTTTGAAAGAATGCCAGGGTATTTGGCAACAGCACTCGTCAGACTCACTCGGAATTTTGCTTTCAGCTCTTGTCTGGCTCTTGAGTCCTGATACCATGTGGCGCCACCGATACAGAGCTAGTGCGGTGATTATCAGAATCGCGAGTCCACCGAACACGGAGGGAACGACAATCTCTGCTGTTCTGAGTGACGAAAATATAGACAGTCATTACTTACAGCTCTCGACGCAAGAAGGCAAGAAGGTCGATTGCCGAGGAGTAGAAGTACTCACCGAGTTGTACTCGAATGACCCCCCGGGTTGGCATCAGACTGAGCAATGCCCCCGGATCCAAGGATATTGACAGTTGGGAAGGGACTTTTCGATAGTGACGGTGTCCCAGTAAAGAGAATCGTTAGGCTTGGGGAGGTGGATTGCTTCTGTCCGGACGTGGACGTTGTACCGGAGCTGGAATTCGGAAATACTGAAGTAGTAGGTGTTGAGGTGAGACTAGAGGAACTGGTTTGGCCGGTAGACGGCATCGCGGAAGTAGTAGGTGTTGAGGTGAGACTAGAGGAACTGGTTTGGCTGGTAGACGGCATCGCGGTCGACACACTCTGGAATGAAGAGCTGGCTCCTGTTGACGAGGAAACAGACACAGCGGAGGTGGAACGGGATGTAGATGCTGAAGACGCGTCTGAAGTCGTCGGGAAGATAGCTAGATCTTGCGTAGGGAACCCGGTAATGCTTGCGGTATTAGTGGCCGCCGTAACTGTGGGTTCTGTCTCGCTACCAAATTAGCTCGCATTGGACAATCGACCCACCTCTCCCCAGCTAGATAGACCACATAATCGATATCCAAGTCTATACGTTAGTCGGGACTAACGTGACGGACATACAGTTCAACTGCGTCGAATCGTTTCCAAAGATCTTTTCGTTAGATGCTACCTATTTGCTGTCAGCTGTGAGAGAGCGAGTTGGGACACGAAGGTCACACGTACAACAGTATGTGTCCCAACGGATAGTCCTGAGCTCGCATAAAGCACTGCAGGGATGATGGGACTTGCAGAGTAGCCATCGAAGTATTGCATTGTGCCACCGTCGACCGAGATTCCGTACGGACCCTTCGTGCTATCAGCTGACAGTAAGAATGTGAGGGTTAGATAAACACACATGGCTGTGGTGGCAGATCAGTAGTTGCCATACAACTCAATTAATCCACGTACTTGGATCTTCGTCCTCCGAAGAGCTGGAAATCACTTCCTGTATAGGTGAAGCGGACATGATCGTCCTGAATCACAGGTCAGGTCATACGGGAATCCTTGTCAGTGCTTACATTGGTTACGGTGGTGTGGAAGGTCTCTAGATGATACAAGGGAGATTGCGAGTCAACCGGTTGCCCTGTGAGATGTCAGCTCGCTAAACACAAAGTAGACATTCGACGCAGAGGCTGAACGTTAGGCCCACCATCGTGATGATACGTCCAAGTTCCTGCAAAGGTGAAGAATGACGGATCAGAATCGTCCACCGTTACTGTCGACATTCTGTCTAATGCTACAGCGACGAAAGTGAAGAAAGGTCAAACCATGAGTCGGTAGGTTTAGCATTCCACCGATGGCATGAATTCGCAACGAGCCTTCTAGCTCGTCAGTAACTTAACGGCATGGCGCATTCCTTCCAAGGACAATCGCTGTGTCAGGGATGGTCGACACTGCTTTTCTGCCTTTCATGCGAGAATCCAGTGTCATCAAATGACCTGATTGGGATCAGCGGTGGCTGTGAAGGAAGTACAGGGAAGGATGTGAGAGGGTGTAAGGGGTCGAAGGGGTCAAAGGGAGGCATCTCGAAAGATTAGGTCTCCTGAATAAGCGCAGAGAGGGGGGATGTTCCATGATCGGCGGCGTGAGCTTATCTGCGGATGGCCAAAGGTAAGTCCATCCAAAGCTTATATGATGTCGCGCAGGAGAGTCAGTAATCGGGTAAGCACTTTATGCTGGCCCCTCTGCGCAATGTCATCAAGACATGAACAGAAACAACGATACATCCTAAGCGTCCCCTCTGAGCTGGAAGAATTTTCTCCAGAAACTCCGTCCCTGTCCCTTCGCTGAACGATGGACACCCTCCAGAATCCGGGTATACATTAATGGGTCATATGTCGGTCGAGTTAATTTCGTTGACAGGGGAAACTAAACAGGTCAGCATGCTTTGATTAAATGATTCCCTTACCTCCTTAAGAGCGGCTCCGGTCTGTATTCTCTCCAAGCTGGATATCAGTCTTTCCGTCGTCTCTGGACTGGTCGTACTCCGATTGATAATGTTTTCGAGAGCTGTGGAAAGTTGAGGTGATCCTTGGGGTCGGAGGGGTGTTGGTGGGAAGGATCGGACGAGAGTGAGGAGCTGTTGTGTGCGGGAGACGGCCATGATGCACAATTGTATATGATCCAGTAATTGACAAGATATCTTCTAAGGCTGAACTGTGCAGGTGGGGTGGTGATAGACCGTAGAGTGGCTTGGTATATAGTGTATATCCATCGATGTCAAAATAAGATGAGGATCGAGATGTAGAAGCAGACGGGATCAAATCCACGTGGCATGTCCTCTTAGTGGCCATCTATAAAGTACATCCTCTACGATTTCATTCGATGACTTCTTTCTCAACCCGAAAGTATTGCAACCACATTCCGCAAATGCCTCTCTCAATCGCCGACATCCTTCAACGGACGGCCGTTCTGACATCAGTAGCTGGCTGCGTGAGTAATTCCCACCGAAACTAAACGCCAGCTGAGGCTGACTCTTCCAGGTCTACGGGGGCATCCTCGTTGCTCAAGGCCACTCTGTTCGGAGAGCCCGGGCTCAAGAGGTGGGTACCCTGGAGGAATTTGCGCTGACGTGTACCATTCAGAGACTGGAGAAAGCTGAGACAGTGAGTCTATCCTTTGGTCTCTGTGATCGCTTCATATTTGCTCGTTACTGATGAATGATTATAGGAACGGATACAGTTGGAGGAGATGGCAGGAGGATCCTTGGCAAAACCAGACGTTATGCCTTCGTGATGTGATTGACTTGGCCTTTGCCTTTGTATTATGTGGATCTGCATCATCACACCATTCTAACCGCTCAGACCATGGCAGAACCAAAAGCCCTTTGACAGTCAAGATCCAAACCCCTGCTTCACGTCTTCACCCATCCTTCGCAGCTACTCACCCTTGACTGATTGAAAGGAGAACCCGGGTAGTTTCAGCAACCCTCCATTCCTCACTGTTTCAAGAGTCCCTTCCAGTCCAACCTCAGGAGACATCTGTCAAGTAAGGAGATGTATAGGCAAGTCGGTTGGTGAGCCAACTGTTTGGGGCATGTGATGATTCGGTGTAATGTCTGTGGTGGATGATACAAATCCCAACTTCGCGTGGTACGGTACCTCTTGGTGAGTACAACCAATGACTAGAGCTGACCAGCAGGTCCACGGATCATTCGGGTAAGTTCAAGACGGGCGACACCAGCTAAACCCACAGATGATGGGGATTTACCGGAATATTTGAATTCAGTGAGTCAAGCGTAGTGAAGCATTCACTGACATCGAAGACGTTGTAAGCTGCTATTCACGGTTCATGTGACAATCTTGCTGAGTGCTTGCAAGTCATTCGTCGACGAGTGATGTGGGTGGACTTTCCTTTCATCTATCTGACACCTCAGGGCGAATATGGAATAGTTGCATGGCATGGGACGGATATTGCAATATACGGAGCGAGGAGGAACAAGTGAGTCTGGCGGTTCTGCAAGTCATGAGCCCTTGGCTAGATATGGTCAGTACTGACTCACACTATAGTCATGTAAGCGTTATCCATTATTATTGGTGTCTAACATACCTAGGGAATCTACGGCATCTCAGTCGATTCCGCGGCAACCCTCTTCTATTCTGGGTACTCGGCGACCGACGAGATCCAGTCTGCACTTTATGCTACATCCGGTCTGTCGACTGGCGATCACACGCTAAAGATCAGCAATGAGAATGGGAAGAACATCGCTCAGTACCCAAATTATATTTGGCTGGATGTGGATTACGTTTCGGTCACTGGGACCCTGTGAGTCTATTGCTGGGTGCTGTGACCGACTGGGATCTGATACTCTAGTGCTCAGCATCGATGCCTCGTCCGTTTGGGCTACACATTCTTCGACATCTACTGCATCAACCACGACCGCCACTTCGTCCAAAACATCGTCCAAATCTCAAATCACCTCGGCCTTTTCTTCATCGCGGTCCCCGTCATCGTCCACTTCTCCTGCCATCTCTTCTACCAGCTCAACCTTATCACCGTCTTTGTCTCCATCATCCACACCCTCAACCTCGCCCCCGACCTCGTCATCTTCATCCTCATCGTCCTCCCTCCAATCAATATACTCTGATCCCCATCCCCTGTCGGCATCCCAAATCTATGCAACACCCACGACGTCCGCAGCGTTGCAGACGACTGGAACTCCCGATACCATCAATATAGCTGGGGCCAGCTCGAGTCCCAGCAATTCTGTCAGTGTTGCAGCGGACCATTCGGGGAGTGCGAAGTGAGTCTCAGATAATGGGTTCACAGCCATTGGAACGCTAGACACCAAGCGCTGAAGCATTGTACAGGACAACGAGGATAGCCGTCAGCGTGACTGTCATTGTCGTGGGCGTTATTGTGATCTCGACAGTAGCAGGCTTATGGTGGTTCCGCCGAAGACGACGACGAGGGTCAGAAGGCGGCGAAAGTGGTGAGGGTTTTCATCGATTCCGTTCTATGCATAATAGCTGGGACTCGCGCTGATACTCATGAGAACAGATCACCTTTACAGTCCGCCGGGAGCTCGGTAACGTTCTAAGGTCACTGCGCTGAGATTGTCTGTGTTAGTGGCTAGCTACTTTTGCTCTATGCAAATTCTGTTGGACAGAGGAATGTCAGTCAGATTAGCAGTAAACGGATTAGGAGATCAGTAAAACAGCAATTGGTATTCGTTTGGATGCCTGCCTGTCTCAAACTGAATGGGTCTATCCTGTCTTTCAGCTTACAGTCCGGACGTAAGACAGACAGTCAGTGGTTTCCCCGCGAATCACGCCCGCAATCCCCGACCGCCATCAATTCTGAAGCCAAATCGTGCATCCATCGTACAGACCCCCTTCATCCAGATTCCGCGCCCCACTCTAGACGACGGTACCAGCGTTAGAAGCTATACGGGGCCACAAGTCGGCGCACTCCTTAGCCACACTGTACACACCATTTATCAGCGCTCATGCTCAACAACCAGGAACAGATGGCGAGTGAAAAGAGGGATGAATAGCAGAAGGAACAATCCACTCACGGTCCGTTGATGGCGGAACCCTTCATCTCTCCCTTGGGGTTGACGATGACACCGGCGTTGTCCTCGAAGTAGAGGAACATGCCGTCCCTTCTCCTCCAGGGCTTGCGCTGACGGCAGATAACGGCGGGCATGACTGTTATTGTGGGTTAGCAGGATGCCCCTAACTCTCGACGAGAACGCGATAGAGGGATAGCGATCGAGGCACAGTGCTAGACATCTGCTGCCCATAATTGCCATCCCATCCATATCCGCCCCCTCGGTAGAGTGGATGTTTGGAGGGTCACGAGGTATCGAAACACACCTTTCTTCCTGAGCTCGGGCTTTCCCTTCTTGACGGAAGCCATAACCATGTCCCCAGCAGCAGCAGCGGGGAGTCTGTTAAGACGAGCACCGAAACCAACAACGGAGATGACGTAGAGGTCTAAAGGCATTTTGATCAGTTCTACTTAATGGGGGAGGTGGACGAATTTCCGATGTAATGACTCACTCTTGGCGCCAGAGTTGTCACAGCAGTTCATGACGGCACCGACGGGGAGACCGAGGGTCATACTGAACTTGGTACCGGTAGCGGCGGCTGCAGTAGAGAATCAAGTCAGCAGGGCTCCAAGTTGTCGTTTGGGGGTTTGTCGTCTCATCCTCCGTTCAATTGTATCTCAATATTGATCTGATCTTCTCCATCACTCGCTCTCCCGGTATCCATCCTATCGTTACTTATCCTCCCACCACCCCCGTAACACCAAAGATAGGGGCAATGAGCAGATCACCACCCCTCAATCCAGCATTCCCTTCAATTTCGCGTTGCCGACTTATGGCCAAATTTCCCTCAATTTCCCAACAATCACTCGGCAAACCCATCCATATCAAACACCTCCAAGCTCCTCTTCTCATCTCGAGAACCCTCAGCAGTGCACTCACTCTTTGCGGACATTTTTGCGGTGGTCGGGTGGTGGTTGATAGATGCAAAGGCTGGAATTGAAGGTTTCGACGAATTCGAATGTGGCGTTGGTCGGAGTTTCGCGGCTTTTCACCGTGGTCGGAAACTTGCTTAAAGGTGTGGCACTTCCTATAGAGAGAGGGATTTGCTTCCGCTTTAGGTGTCTGAGGATGTTGCTTTCTTTCGCGTCTCTCTCTGCATCTCGCTCTTAGCACAATGCTATAATGCTACGTATCATCGTCTGCCTCATAGTCTCTGATCTGACCTTTCTATTGCACGATTCAGGAAATTCACTTTCAATTTGGCTGACAAATTGTTGTGAACAGATTCATCAAAGTCGAAAGGTGTTATGATAGACTGAATGACAAGAGAGCCCAGAAAGTCCAGTGTCCGTATATGAAGCCACGACCTCCTATCTACGAAGACTCCGCTCCATACCTCTTCTCTCACCCCGTTCTGCATTTGCCCCACTAACGACCTCAGTCGTCTATGTGGGAGCGCGGTAGAGGTAGGACTCAGCGACCCCAACGGCTGGAGTAAAGTCGGCAGTAGAGTGAGGGTAACCACCGATTTTGGTACATTGATATTGGTCGTTAGCAGGGTAGTAGAACAGGTTGAAGTAATTGGCATAGGGGGAGGTGCCGCTGGCGGAGATACAGGCGTCGACGGCTTGTTCGAAAGTGCACGCCCCTGGGGTGTACTCAGTGCTCGAGAGAGCATCTAAATGATCGAGGCATAGTCAGCGTCATATACTGCCTTCCGCTGATATAGGGGACTTGGCGACAAGACTAGAAGAGGGGTGCTGAGAGACGGAGGAACTCACCCGGATCAGTCAAGGGGAAGATGTTACCGTCAGACTCGGCTCGGAAAGAAAAGTACCCTTCCGTAGGGGGTGGGATACCAGATGGGGAGGATCGCTTTCGGTTGGTTCCCGACGATCGCTCGATGACCTCGCCACGAGTCGCTTGTTTGAGACTGGCGGGGGTCGCAAGACCTAGGACGACGTTCACGAGGGAAATAACGAGGAGGGTGTTGACTAACATCTTGGCTGTGTTGGAGTGGTTGGTACGAGATGAGTGGTGAGTCGTGCGGAGGATATCGAGTTGGGAATGAGAAGAGGTGTTTTCTCTCCGGATTCTGCCCCATCTTTATACCTTGTCGAGCGAGTCTGTGGACCGGAAACTGTACCCTATTTGTTGACATCTGTTCCAAGATCACCCAGATCGTCACCCATGACCACCCATCATAAAGCATAAATCAACATAAAGGTCATTGGGGTAAACCGTCGCCACACAACAGACATAATTAAACTCGTGCTCTATCTGCTCAGAACACTGGAAAGAAGCTACCGCAAGGAAGATAGATGGTCCATCGGATGGCCACTTCGGTTCCTTCTCCTGATCGCCACCAAACGCCCTGAGTTTTAGTTCTCTTTTGTACGGGCTTCCGATCCGAGACGGAGGGTTGTTCGGCTCAAAACATCTTTTGAAAGTTTATGCTATTCCGACGGTCAACGCTACCAAGGGTTGCTTTTTTGGCTGCAGCCTGCTCGGTTTGGCATGACCCGGTTCTGAGTGGGATTTCCCACTGTTTGGTTCAGCGGTGCTGCGGCGCTCGATGGGATGTCCGACTTGGCGCGGTAGCTTAATCCTCAACCGAACTCGCATTTGTCCGACGTATCATTGTACAAGGGGAGGGTGGTAGGGTATCCCAGTTTATACTTGCACCATCACAGACGTTTCTTTGACAGCTCTCTCTGGTCTCTATAGCATCTGCATCAGAGGATTGTCGGACATGCCACTCTGATCTCCGTGGACGAAACGGCTCTCAAGTGACATCACGTGACAAGCTATGTCGGAGTCGATATATACTGTAGATTACCATTATGGGAGGAGACAGGTTAATATCCTTGTCTTCTTCCTGATTACTCTGTCTCCGTTGGCCCCTAGGATCTATATCGACTCTGTACGACGCATTCGACAGGTCGAACGGATTGGACTGCTGCCTATCGGACTGAAGCAGAACAAAAAACGCACTCCCAAATAGTTTTACATCTTCCCGACTCTAGTTGCTATTGAAGCACGACGGCGAAGAACCGATCTTAGCCAGAATTCCCCTGCGTCATAGCTCGTGAAACCTGTTACTACATACTATCACCAATTCAACCAGTATTTGTGGTTAAAACAAAAGCAGCCTTCAATTAGGGAGAGATCGACAGATACCCTGTACAGCGAGCAAGATGTCAATACAGCCTGTAATCGGTATAATTGGCATGGGAGACGTGAGCAAGATTTCTCCAATTCGCTACAAATATAGCGAAGCTGATCATCTTCTGCAACCAATCAGATGGGGAGGATGTACGCCAAACGGTTAAAAGCCGGGGGAATTGAGACGTAAGTTGCCCTGCTTGCTCTCAGCCAATGCAATCCTGACAAGACGTTAGGATATACGTCTGCGACTTGCCTGAGAAGTACGAATCTCTGCAAGCCGAATTTGAAGGTGGGTGCTCATGGCTCCCTCTCAACATGATATAACCTCCCCCTCTCCTCCTCAATGTCAAGCATCTAATAACACACTGTATATCGCAGGATCCGGTATCACACCCCTAGCAACAGGCCATGCCGTCTCCCGAGTCTCAGACTTCATAATCTACTCAGTAGAGGCAGCACACATATCAGCTGTCGTCCGGGAATTCGGTCCATCTACCAAAGTCGGTGCGACGGTTGCTGGACAGACGAGTGTGAAGGCACCCGAGAAGGAGGCTTTTGAGCGGTGGTTGCCGGAGGATGTTGGAATCGTCAGCGTGCACAGTCTACATGGTCCGAGTGTTACGACGGAGGGGCAGCCTCTGGTGAGTCCATTCTTCGCATATATAGGTCTGTAATCATGTGCGCTAGGATGAAGATAGTTAGATGCAGGACGAGGGGTGTCCAGAATATTGTAGCGGGAGGTGCTGTTCGTCATGCTGACCTTCATGTTCCAGATTATTATCCATCACCGAGGTCCTGTAGAGCAGGTGCGGATGGTAGAGGATGTCTTCCGGAGTTTCAAGAGTCGATACGTGTACTTGAGCTACGAGGAGCATGACATGGTAACAGCGAATACACAAGCTGTAACCCACGCAGCCTTCTTGAGGTAAGTCCGGGTTGTGACTACCTCTGACAAGCGCGCTCGCTAACAAAAAAAACAGCATGGGAACAGCGTGGCAGAACTCTCGGTCCTATCCATGGGAAACAACACGCTACGTCTCGGGAATCGAGGTAGTGAAAGTGAACATCGCGCTTCGGATCTACTCAGCCAAATGGCACGTCTACGCCGGTCTGGCACTTCTAAATCCCTCCGCCCAACTGCAGATCAAGCAATATGCCACATCGACCTCGGACCTATTTAAGCTGATGTGCGAGAACCGGGAGAAGGAGTTGGCGGATCGAGTATGGGCCGCGAGAGAAGGGGTATTCGGGTGGAAGAGGGAGGAGGAAGGTGGGGCATCTGGTCTGGGGGACGGGAGGGCGCCGATCTTGCTTTCAGAGGATATCTTGGATCAGTTCAGTTTGGGCTCGAAGCCTGATTCTTCGCAGCCTAAGGAGAGCCCGAATTCGCATCTCAGTTTATTAGCTATGGTGGATTGTTGGCATAAACTCGGGATAAGACCCTTCGAACATTTGGATGTAGCTGGGACCCCAGTCTTTATGCTTTGGATCGGTGAGTTACATCTCTAAGCATAAAGCACACGATAGCTAATACAAGAATGAAGGCGTGGCAGAATACCTCTTCCGCTCCAAAACCCTCTTATCCCTCGCCATCTCCGCAGCCCTCTCCGACAGAACTCACAGACCCGACGATATCGAATTCGTCCTAGCAGCGCGAGGATGGTCCGAATGTGTGTCTTTTGGGAATTTTGATCTATACGAGCGAAGGTTTATGGAGACTGCCAAATTCTTTGCGCCACGATTCCAGGAGGCGACTAGGGTTGGGGGGCAGATGATCAAGGCTATCCAGGAGGGGCAGAAGGGTATGCGGTAGTTCGAATGGTGCTCCATGGTATTTAACGCTATAACAAATGTGGCGCTGAGCGTTTACGAAAGTGTCTGGTCGGTTATAGATGATCGATGCAAAGAGTGCAAAGACTTATGTGGTTACAACAGAATGATTCAATGCAAGATTTGAGGGCCACAGCCTATAAGTGATCCGAACAAACTCAATAACTGTCCCCTAGCCAGGTCCATCACATCCCTTCTCCCCCTCCAAGCTAGTCCCCGTAGCAGCGCCGGCCCCCATCCCGCCCGACTCTCCCGCTCTGATACCAACAGAATTTCTCTTCGTGCTTGCCGCGGTCGGCATGATATTCGTCCCAGCTGTCCCAGCTATTTGACCGGTAGAAGAAGCTTCTGCCATTCGAGCTTCGCGTTTGAGTTTCGTGTTGGTCTTGTACTTTGTGATCTGTAACCGGTTTAGGGATCAATAAATCATCCCAACAATAACAGCACGACCATCAAGACTTGAGCGTCGCAATGACATGGTCCGAAGTAAGATCAGGAAAGCCTGTCAAGACGATACTCCAAGCACGACTTCATAAATGGAAGACCCGATCCGAGAAGCGAGGGTGCTAGATCTCACCTTGTCTTTGTACTTGTCCACCTGTGCACGCTGGAACCCGAGAAGTCAGCTTCATCTCGGACTATTCAAGATATGAATTATGTCCATCTCGACCAGAAAGCTTACCAGAGAAGTATTATCCTCTTTCGCAATTCTCAGTTCCTCCTCAAGCTCCTTGAGCCGTTTCTTCAGACCTGCCGACGAGGCATTAGCAAAGGGTTCGTGCGAGCACACGTCATCAGCGTACCGGCCACCATAAATTCTCCATCACCCGCCGACGAATTCTTTCCCGGCGGCGTTGTAGGTAAGGCGCCCGACACCTGAGGGAAGCGAGTAGTTGATGGCTGTGCTGTCCCATTGGCGGACCTTAAGGAAGTGGTGGAAGCGAGGAGCTGGGATCTCATAAGATCTTGACCTTGTTTTGCTTTCTGCGCCTACAATGTGGTTCAGCTTATGTTACTCAGAGGAAGTACTCCGCACAACGGGGTCTTGGGAAAGAATTTTGTTAGGACTTACTTCCCGCCTCATACCAATTACGACGCTTTTCATCATCCGTTCCCTGCCCTCTGCCTGTGTAGTCAAAACTTTATTAGCCTTCTCGAGGGCTTGCGCATGACGGGCAATCTCGTCTAAAGACGCTCGCAGAGACTCGTTCTCTAGCGCTAGCTCTTCGGGAGTCTTGGCTGAAGGTGAGCTGTGATTTTGTGAGTGGTGGAAAACGAGTCAGCAGTACGCATCAAGCTCCGTCCGCAATTTGAAGCTGATGCCCACTTACCCCTGTCGGATAGTATCTCTTTCCTCCTCTTCGTTTGGTCGAGAGCGAGTCGGGACTACGTAGAACGACTCAGAAGGCGAAGGGGGGCGATCATGGGCTGTCCTCGTCATATGGGGTCAGCCTTCTCAAATCTTGACTGCAACATAACAATAATGATTCGTAGTATGGGACATACCACTAGGCTTTACCCAATCACTGTCACTCTTATCCTTGTTCTTTGCCCTTTCCTTCGCCTTGTCTTTCTCCCTACTCCTCCTGCGCACAGTCTTCGCTTTCGCCACGGTCTCAGATACCGGAGGGAGGTCCATGGGAGCTGTAGCAAATGCTACTGGATTACTGATATCTTCCAACATGGTCTCCAACACACCCCAGAATCTGCTGAAAGGGTCGAGGGTATCCGGAGACGGACCGAGATTGTAGTAAGACTCTTCAGGTGCGGAGGACGAGGACGAAGATGAGTGCAGGGGGGAAGTGGCCGTTTGTTGGTATGTCGAGGACGAGGGCGGCGTGCGCGTCGCCTCGGGATGGCTTGATTGAGAAGAGATGGAATGGGGTGGACGCAGTGCAAAGGGAGGGATTGATCTAGATGGCGATGCTCTCGAGACTGGCAGTATGAGGTTTCAGTAACGTTATCGAAAAATGCAATACGGCCTCAACCTACCTATACCAGGGTTCTGCCAAGCGCCTCGTCCGGCACCAGCAGCCCCGAGACCTAACGGTGCATCTCCATTCCATCGTCCTGCGGACAAGCCACCACCCGGACCGGAAGCTGACTCGGACACAGCCCGTCTGGCAGAAACTCTGCCCGGGGGAGAATCTCCGGTCTCTGAAGCCACAGAAAGTGTAGAGAGACGGCGCTCTACATCTCGAGCAAGTTTACGATGCTGAGCGGTAAGTAGTTGTAGAGTCTTCTTTGCCTATCAAGGGTATCAGGAAGCCAAATCACGATTGGCGAGCTCAAGAGATCCGTCTCACCCCTTCATCCTCTCTCATATCCTCGGCGCTACGATCAAATAGATCTGCAGCCTCTTTGTAGTATCCCAGAGCCTGTTCGAGAACATGCGGCGGAGACTGCGCGGGCCGAAGCAAGGCTGAAGCTTTCGCCGAGAGGTCATGCGCCTGCCATACAATCGGTTAGTGGGAGAACAGATGAGGGGCAATCTGAAGACAAGATGACGATGACTTGCCCTTTGCAACGGGGTTTGTTCGCTCATCGCGGTATTCTCCCGTGGCTTGGCATTGATGCTATCAGCTCCCACACGCTATCTGAGTTTGAGACGTGCGAGGGCTGATGGGATATGAGGAGAGAGGTTACTCTTTGGTGACTCGATGGTGTACAATGTATAATGTATAATGTATAATGTATAGGAATGGGTTATCGATAACGGACAGAGATGTAGCGCTCAGGTGGCGACAACGGAGTCACGTGATGTGCTGCGGGGTAAATGCGGGGTGAGCCAAGCCAAGTCTCTTTATGCATCTCTTTTGTTCGAATAACTTAACTTTACCTACAACATTCCTATACAATCATACTGATGGAAACTATCAACCAATCTCTTACATCCTATACCTCGCTAACCATCTCTCACACCAGGTCACTAGATCAGTGACCTTACAACAGATCATGGACGCCTCCCTCCATCTTCCATCAGCACTGACCACCGGCATCCCTCCGCAAACAGCCCACCTCCTCAGTCTGCTCTTCACAACCTCCTACGTCGGGTCCATATACCTCACCCAAACCCTACTCTTCTCCAGAAGACATCCTCCCTCAAGTATCAGTGGTACAGCCACACCCGTCGCGGGTCATGCGGTCCCCCCCATAGCAGCGACTGATGTTGATTCTGAGCCTCCAGCTTTCGTCGCTCCTGAGCATGGACCGAAACGCGGCGAGAGGGATCATCCGGATACTATACGTGCTAGGATGAGGGCTGTGGGGATTGCTACGATGATGTCTGTAGGGGGTGTGTGGTGGGTTGTGAAATCTGCGGGACATTATACCCCATCAGAGGCTGTGTGTTACATCATCTTCTATTGTATGAGTCTAGTAAATCAATCTCTAACATCGATTCACAGATTGTACCAACTCTTCAACTCCTAGGACTCCCCTCATCTCTCTCCATTCCAGCCTCTTTCTCCCCTACAGCATCTCTTCTCCCCTACATTCTAGCACCGACACTCTTCCTCGGTCCGATATACGCCACCTTCTTAGATTGGGAGCTCCCTTTCCAGCGACAGAGATCACCAAGGGTCTGGAGTCAGGGGCTATCCCTTGTCGAGTGGAGGAATTATGTGGTTGGACCCGTGACAGAAGAGCTGGTGTTTAGGTCGACGATACTGGCCGTTTCCCTGCTGGGCAGACTGAGGATGAGGACGTTGGTTTTGGGAACCCCTTTGTGGTTTGGTGTGGGTGAGTGTTTGAAGTCGGCCGGGTGGTCGGCCATAGCACAACACAATGCTCCAAGACTTCTGTGTGATCTCAGCACCTGTCCCTTATCATTATTTTAGCTGGACAGCGCTGGAAGACATAATTTCACAACACAGACAGCTGACATGTGATCCAGCTCATGCCCATCACGCTCTGGAAGTCTTCAGGAGAGGCGGCTCAACGAGAGCAGCAGCTCTGCAAGCTCTAGCAGGATGTGGTGAGTCTACCATATGCTCGATTCTGTCTTGGGCACTTCGGTATGAAAGACACACAACTAATTATCCATCGTGTCTCCCCAGTCTTCCAGCTTGGATATACCACCCTCTTTGGCTGGTTCGCATCCTTCCTCTACCTTCGAACCGGTAAGTCCAAGTCAAGTCAAGTATCCATATACCATTTCTTCAAGCATTCCAACCGGATCCCAACACGCCCTGTAGCTAACACAGCCTCATACTCATAGGCTCCGTCATCCCTCCACTCGCATCACACATCTTCTGTAACCTCATGGGAATCTACCTTCCCTCCACGGCCGCGTCCAGGCATCCCACCGAGAGGCCAAAGATATACGCCGCCTACCTTGCTGGAATCGCTGGATTTGTCCTAGGTATCCGATTACTCTGAGGGTGTCGACTATGATTTCAGTAAAGCATATCTCCGTAAGGACAGTTGCTGCAAATGAATACATAGGTAGAACGTAGACTCCCTGTTAGATAGTCGTATTTTAGAATGTGGTATTGAATGTCGTAATTCTTTAATTCATTCGTATCGCTGTGCGATCGTTCTTTCGTGCTATTGCGCAACTGGTACCCTCTGATTCTATATTCTACATTCTACAGCACCCTCTGACCAGCTGATCACCCTAGTAGCAACATCCAAAAAGTGCAGATGGAAAGTGGAGGTCGGACGGGCCGAGTACCGGTCCGACGAGATCCGGCAACACTTATCCCGTCCACCGACAGCTAGGGGGTAACTACATACACCATCTATCCTACTCGTCTTACCACGCTCCCACTGCAACTGTATATTCTCGATAACAGACATTAAAACAGAGAGAATACATCAAGACACTAAGATGCCAAAACACACACTCCTCCTAGGGACTCACGACACCTTCATCCACACGGCGGTCTTCGATTCCGACAAAAAGACTCTAACTCACACGTCAAAACTCCCATTCGCTCAGGATCCAAGTTGGTTAACTCGGCACCCGTATGTCTCTCTCTCCTTCCCTTTTATGCTTCCGTCATCTTTTGTCCTGTTTGGACAGAGTGGAGTTCATCTTTTGTCCTGTTTGGACAGAGTGATGGTGGAATTGAATGAACACGGGGATTAACTTGACTGAAACTGGTTGGATATCATATAGGACGATCAAGGATATTGTGTATTCCAATGGACATGTTGATGGCAGGGTCTTTTGTCTTCGGGTTGACTCTGAGGGGAAACCTGAGATTCTGGACGAAGCGATGACGAGGGGTGGTGGACCTACTCATCTGGGTGTATTGTCAGATGGAACTGGTCTAGTCATCGCTCATGTAAGTTCTTGGTCATTGTCCATTCCCCTATTCCCATATCCTAGAACATATCCATGTGTAGCTAACTCCCCCCAGTACAAAACAGGGAGTATCGCCCTAATAACACTCTCCCCCTCGGGCCGCTTCACTCAAAAACAGCCAACCGACTCCCAAATCTTCCAACCAACATATACCCCCTTCAATCATCCCCGCCAAGAACGTGGACATGCTCATCAGATCCTCGTTCTCGGTCGGGAGGTACTCGTACCCGACCTAGGCTGTAATGTGGTATGGCGATTGGAGTGGGATCCCCAGGTTTCTCAATGGAAGGAGAATGGGAAGATTGATGGTTTGGAGGAAGGTGATGGACCTCGACATTGTGTGGTGCATCCTTCTGGTTGGTTTTGTTTCTCATATTCATCTATTTCGAGATATACTTCTATTCGTTGAGGGATACTGATGTGGACTACACAGGGAAATACATCTATATCCTCAACGAAGTTTCCTCGATCCTCTCTATCCACACCCTCCCCGAATCTCCATCAACACCTTCGAAACTGCTAGCCAAATTCCCAGTATACCCACCAGAAGACAAAAACAATCTACATCTCCTCACAGCCGCCGAGATAATCCTCCTCCCACCCCTCCCAAGCTCCACCACCGGAAACTCCCTGTTACTCTGTACCAACCGGGATTCCCCGCGACCCGAGGGCGACGCCATAGCTCTCTTCACTGTCTCCCCAGATGGGGCTCAAGTCAAACCGACCACTAAAGGATGGTATTTCGGGGTCGGAAAGGCTATTAGAGCTTTGGAGGCTGATTCGTCCGGTCGGTATGTCGTTGCTGCTGGTAGGGATCTGGGTGGGGTTGTAATTCTTGAGCGGGTTGGGGAGGAGGAGTTGGAGGAGGTGGCTAGGTGTCAGATCGATAAGGTTGTCGTTCCGATTTGGCTCGACTAGGTAGGTTGACTTGAGTTGTATGATCTCCGGATAGGCTAGGAATGATTGCTCGGAATTGTTACTCGATATATGAATGTTGATCTGTTGTTCAGCACAAGCCACATATCGTGCAGCACAAGCCATGGCCTGACTCAGTACTGTGTCAATGAATGCAATATTGATCACCACATATCTTGAAACAGCATTCCAGCAAGTACCATAGTCGCAGGTAGTGTTAGTCAATACACGTGTACGTTTGGCACAGCGTATGTGTGAGTTAGTACTGGCGCCAACACGTCTCCGCACCGTGAAGGGTTAGTAGTCCAGAATCTCAACGTTCACTCCACAAAGCACGGAACCACATCTCAGTAGCCTTGCGAATTCTTGCATTCAGGGACTACGGCAGACTGTTGACCGACTGTTTCTACTTGAGAAGACGAGAGTTGATGAGCCACACAAATGGTCGTGCAGCCATGGACTAGGAAGAGAGACTGGGACACTGAGAGATGTCAAGGTGAGAGTGCGATGGGTGACAGCGGAAGGGAGGAAGGGGGACGGCGGTGAGGTTTAGACGATTAATTTGCGATCGTGCACTAAGAACGACCCGTCAGCGAGATTAAAATGAGGCAATGACAGTACTCACAGTGTAGCTAACACCCGAGTTGGTGTTGAGGATCAGCGCAACGATAAGACCGTAAAGACCCAGGACCTCGGCGAAAATGAGGATAAGAATCTAGGAATTAAAGTAAGCGGTTTGTTGTCATCACTTAGAAAGCCAAGCCCAGCTGGTGCAAGCCGCAATGACAACCATCGGCTCTAGCCGACAAGCGTAGGAAGCGAAGCGATTGGGCCGCAGGGTGACAACATGCAATAACTCACCATGCCGACGAACAACCTGGGCTGCTGAGCGGTACCTCTGACACCAGCGTCACCGACAATACCGATAGCGAAACCGGCGGCAAGACCGGCGAGACCGACTGAGAGACCGGCGCCGAGTTGGATGAAGCCAGTGTAGAGGGGCATGGGGGATGCGACTGCAATGGCGGAATTAGTGATGTGCAAGTTGCCCGACAATACAGAAAGACGAGAAGGTAGGCTCGAAATGATTGCAATGACATATGAGGAGAACACTCACGATCACCGGAGATCAGGACAGAGACGACGAGACCGTACTATAATGACGCGAACGCATCAGCAGAAGCCCAAGCGTATTGGATCCAGCCTAGACAACGATGCAAGCGAAACCACAAGATACCCACAATGGCAATGATACCAGCCATGATAACGGGGACTACACACTTCATCATCTGATCAGGCCTGAGGACAGCCATGGCGGAGATTCCGACACCAGACTTTGCGGTTCCGTATCTAGAGAGATGGTCAGCTTGACCGTCGATCTGTGACGCTACACGACTTTGTATGCCCTATACACTGACGGACATGTAGTAAGACACTCACGCAGCACCGATACAGGTGAAGACGATGGCGGCGGTGCAGCCCATGGCGCCGAAGAAGGGGGCGTAGACGGGACAGAGATCTTCGATGGAGGACATGGTGGCGGTGTGGGATGTGGGGTCTGGTAGCGATAGAGATGAAGATCGTCAGTTCCTATACGATGAATCACTGATAACTGCTGAACGACGAGTAATGAGATGCTCCCTAGTCAAAAGCACAAGAGTAGTTCGAGAGACGATCGGCTATCGTCCGAGTCCAAGGGATCAAGAACGTGAACCGCTTCGTCACTCCTTCCAGCGCTTTCGTCCTCCAGTTCTGCTCGCTCTACAGTGCCAGCGAGAGACAGTACTCACGGGTGTGTACAGCTGTTCCGAGGGGTATGAGGAGGTTGGCTTGAAGATGCTCGACGCTGTCAGAGAGTATATAGGAATGATAGTGAGAAGGGGGGAGGTGTCGATGGAACCGCCGAACCCGCCGGGTCAGTCTCAGCACGCTATTCCCGCGGCATTATCGTGTGGCACTTGCGGCCTCTCTCATAAGGGATGGAGGTCGTCCACCGCTCTTTGGTGTATTCACAACAACATCTACTTCTTGGGCTACAGCGTATCAATATCTTCTCTCTGGGAGAGAGGCAAGACGCGTAATGACAGTCCCGGATTCACGGGGTAAACGTCAACGCTCTCTGTCAGCCTCATCTTCCTCATCTTCAGCCTCCACCTCGTCATCCCACTCAAGTGCCTCACTCCCCACACACCCACAAGCAAAGTATCACAGATCCTCGTCCCCCTCAGCTACCTCCTCACAGACCTTCATATGTAGTCTCCCGCCTACCTGCAATAATCTGGAAAACCCTCCAACATCCTTCAAATCCCTTCAGGAGCTGGAAAGACATCAGGAAAGTTTCCATCGATGGGTCTGCTATGCACCTGTGAGGGAGAAGGGGATCCATAAAGATGTCGCCGACGATGGGAAAGGGAAAGGGAAGATTGAGGATGACAGTATACCTACCACGTTCACTGGGAGAATAGGGAAGAGGGCGTATAGGGAATGTGGAAAGGTGTTTCCCGAGGAGAGACTCTTTCATCTCGTAAGCCCAGCTGGCGCTTCGATTACTTGAAACCTGAATTTGGAATATGCAGCTAATCCGTTTATGGTTCTGTTTAGCATCAGATCGAAGTTCATGATCCCATCTCCCGAGAACGCCAAGCAAGAGGAGAAAAGATCGTGAGCTCCCACTGGAACCTTTAACAAGACTGTTCCTCGCCTATTCCAAGTTCCAAGTCTAACCACGTAGTCCACCAGTTCCAATGCTTTCTTCCCCCTGAGCAATGTTCCAAAACATTCCTCAACCCAACCAAGCGACGCCATCATCTCATAGCCAAGCACAGTGAGTCTTGTTCGCGTTCCTATCCCTCCTCAAAGCTAAAGCTAACGGCATATTTAGAATACCCCCCGCAATACTTCTTCTCGATCACTAACCATGGTCTCAATAGGATCGCAGAGACTGATGGCTTATCGACCTCTATGATACGACCTCGTCGAGTCGTTCCAACTGCTGATACCAAGACTCCCGAGTATATTACAACTTCTCAAGTTAATTCGATTGAGATCGAGCAGAGTGTTCAGACACCGCAGCGCTTGGGCGATCAAGTGTCGCGGAAGGAAGCGGAAGCTCCTCACGAGATACATGACATCGACATGGATGGTCTGACGGAACTCACGGGCAAGCTGAAGGGGCCGGGGAGTAGTTTGGATTTCATTCCAAGGGGTGTTAGGAAGAAGAAGGACATGGGGAGTTGACGATACCGTCTAGGTGATGAAGTAGACAAATGACTATAGGTATTTTACGAATCACGACTTAAGGGGTTACGTTATTCATGATGTTATGACAACACGATTTCACCACACATTCCTCACCGAACGACGATCATGCGGCAAGGTGCGATACGGGAAGGATAATGGCTTCATTCGGCCCCTACGGTCATCTCCTTCAAAGTCATGACCGGGGCATGTGTCTTTCCTCGCCTCATACTGATGGGGCTCTTCATCTGCTCTCATGCTTGTCCTATTGAGCGCAGACAGAGTAACACATTGGCTACTCTTCTTGTGGCTATAGATTATAGATCACCCCATACAGCAGAGTACACGTCATTCGGGTGGCACAAAGGAACGCGCTTATCAACATTAGCCGTTCCCTCTCTACGCGTAGCACTTTTCTTTTCTTTTCCTTTCTTTTTACTCTAACAACACCCAAAGAGAACATCTCAAGAGTCCAGCTCAGTCTCAGCATTGCAGCCAGCCAGCCCACCCCATTCTACACGTCCCCACCACAGATGGCATCACCAGGCGCAGCCTCCAGTCTCTCTCATCTCCCCTCACTAGTCGGCACGACAACCTCCACCTCTGCCTCAACCTCCATGCCAGCCTCGCCTGTGACGCCCGCTGAGCGGGACCATACGGGGGAGGATGGAAAGATCGACGTGGTGCAGTTGACAGAGGAGCTGAAGGAGGAGGGAGAACACGATCCAGCGGTGCGTGGCTTATGAATTACACTTCGTATCCAAGATCGGAAGTTGCTATGGCTTGCTCTTGATGTCCTTTGCGGCATGACAAGTGTCTGGCCGATACATAGAGGCGTGGAGGTTGTTTATCCTTTGGGATAGATATCTTTGACATCTGTAGCTTAGCTGTCGATTGATCTCTAACCTTGTTGTCAACGTCGATTGACCGCTGACGCTCCTTTGTTCTCCTGCCTCTTAACGACCTTAATCCCATCGACTCGTGAACGGTCATCACAACTATCAACTTTCAACCACATTCCAAATCCACAGGCAGCAGCACGAGCAGCGCGACTTTCTTTCCTCCTGGAAAAGTCATCGATCTATGCGAAAGTCATCGGCGATCGGATGGAACGTCAGCAGATCGAGAAGCAGCAGGCTGAAGCACGAGCGGCGACTAGGAAGGCCAACAAGGAGAAGAAAGTGGAACCAGCTGGTGGCCGCGAGGGGATGAGAGGGAAGGTGAAGAAGGAGGAAGTTGAGGAGAAGCGGAGCGTCAAGAAGCGAGGGGTGAAGGTAGAGGATGAGGTGAGAGCGTTTGACGTTCGAATACCTTCCGTCATTCTGATCTGAGCTTTCTGCAGGTCAAGCAGGAAATCAAGGATGATATAGAAGCCCTGCCCGAGGGTGATGGAACTGGTAACGACGACGGCGACGAAGTCGATTCAAAACCTCGGATAGAACCTATTTACTCGTTCGCTCAGCCGGCATTGGTAACTGGAGCCAAGCTGAGAGACTACCAGCTTGCCGGTGTGCAATGGATGATCAGTTTATATGAGAATGGTCTGAATGGAATTCTAGCAGATGAGATGGGTTTAGGAAAGGTGGGTTCTGCGTCTTAGCTCCCGCTTACCAGTGTCGCAGACATTACAAACAATCTCCTTCCTCGCCCACCTCAAGTCCAAGGGAACATGGGGACCATTCCTCGTCTGCTGCCCGCTCTCTGTTCTGCATAACTGGGTGACCGAGTTTGAGAAATTCTGCCCGACAATCCCAGTGGTCATGTATCATGGAACACCGGAGCATCGGGCGTATCTACGAGCGACTCGTCTGCAGGCACCTCACAATTCTGGAGTGGGCAATGTGCGGAAGGGAAAGAATAATCTGTTTGGTGGTGACACGGGGAAGAACTCGACAGCAACTTTCCCGATCGTCATCACTACATACGAGATCTGTATCAAAGATCGGCAGTTCCTTAGTGGTTTCCTGTGGAAGGTGGGTTTTTTCGTTGCTTAAAGGGGGCGGTGTGCTGATCTTTGGGACCAGTTTATCGTGGTAGACGAAGGACATAGACTTAAGAACTTAGATTGCAAGTGAGTTGGAACCTCGTCACGATGTCAGATGAAACGGACAATAGGCTTACTGGTTCAGACTCATTCGGGAACTCAAATCCTACACGAGCGCGAATAGAATGATCTTGACTGGTACACCGTTACATGTGAGTGTGTTTGAGAGTACAATGCTGATGACAGAACAATCTGGCCGAGCTCTGGTCATTACTCAATTTCATCTTGCCTGATATCTTTGACGACCTGGACACTTTTCAGCAGTGGTATGTTGTTCCCTTTGTCTTTCATACATGAAGAGGAGCGTACTGACAATCGACAGGTTCAACTTTGACGACATGAACTCTTCCGACCCTAATGCCGGTCTCCTGAATAAAGGCTCGGTAGTCTCGTCCCTCCATGCCATCCTGAAACCCTTCCTCCTTCGTCGTCTCAAAGTCGATGTTGAGCGGGACCTACCGCCCAAGAAGGAATACCTATTATACGCCCCTCTCACAGTGCAGCAGAAGGACATCTATCAAGCCATAGTGTCAGGAACAATCCGACAATTCCTGGTAGACAAGAAGTCTGGCTCGCACGAGGTGCTGGAGGAGAAGGAAACGAATCAAGAGGAGGAGGAAGACACCCTTGGAGATACGGGGAGACGGACTAGGAAGAAGCCTCGGTTGAGCTACAAGATCGAGGAGAATGATTCAAAGTATATCAGGGATCTTGAGAATGGGGTAGCGCTTTCTGAGCCTTCTGGGGTGAAGGAGAAGTCTGCGGCGGAGATTGGCAGGGATTGGGCGACTAAGCAGGCTAGTGAGTGATATGTGTCTCTGCATCTGGTCGGCCTTTCCTCGCTGGCAAACAAGCTGACCCACCCTCAGCTAAATCGGTAAACAACATGCGTCTTCAGAACCTGGTCATGCAACTCCGGAAAATCTCGTCACATCCTTTCCTGTTTGACTGGCCTGTGGACCAGGAAAACCAGTTGGTGGTCAATGAAGATCTGGTGAATGCGTCGGGGAAGATGCTATTGCTCAACAGGCTGCTTGGAGCTCTGTTTGAGCGTGGGCACAAGGTTCTGCTCTTTAGTCAGTTCACGACCATGTTGGATGTTATCGTGAGTTTTGCTATTTGTGCTGTCGGACGGCTCTGCCTACTTCATCCAGTAGCAGGGAGAAAGCAGGACTGATGAATCGAATTTTGTAGGAGGATTGGGCGACGTCGTTCAAAGGATGGGAGATTTGCCGGATAGACGGGTCGACGAGTCAGGAATCGCGGAGAGAGCAGATGCATAGGTTCAATAATGGCGGGGATTCACCGGACGCTTGTAAACTGTTCCTGCTCAGTACGAGGGCTGGAGGATTGGGGATCAATCTGGTTGCGGCCGAGTGAGTTTGCTCGTTGGGATGCTTTGGACACATGTGCGGCCGCTGATTGGACGTGTATAGTACTGTCATCTTCTTCGACCAAGATTGGAGTGAGTCTCGCATTCTTGACAAGACCGTTGCTGATGTCGCATCTCAGACCCGCAAATGGATCTGCAAGCTCAGGATAGAGCTCATAGGATTGGTCAGACCAAACCTGTCCTCATCTTCCGCCTAGTCTCGAATCGTGAGTCTTCTCACCAAGACAAGCGGTCGATGCGTCCTGTGGCTGACCACCTCCTATGCAGACACCATCGAAACCAAGATCCTTCAGAAAGCAGGCAACAAGCGGAAACTCGAAGCCCTCGTCATCTCCCAGGGCAAGTTTGGCAAAGTCGTGGACGAGAATGGACGGGTGTTACTGGGTCGTGGAAAGACGAAACACGAGAGCACGGCTGGTATGGCCAAGGCTTTATTGGATCTTGAGGGGGAGGAGATTAATATTGCCAGTGCTGGGGATACGATCATCTCGTGAGTTGTTTCTTTGAGGATGATTGAGATACTGTGCTGACATATACCCTCCCACCAGCGATGGAGACCTTGATATCCTATTAGACCGGTCCCCCGCGGCGTTTGCACGTGAGAAAGGCTGGTCTGCTGGGTTGGGCAAAGTGGGCGTCAAAGGCAGAGAAGAGAAGATCAAAAAGGGAGAGAAGACTGCGTTCGAGGTGGGTCATTGTGCATGGTGGAACGACGGACGAGCGTGTTCTGGTCGTGTTGGTCGTGTTGATCGTGTCGCTTACGTTAAAACCTTGATTTTCCAGGTGTTTGTGCCGGCGAAGGACGAAGCTGCGGATGGATTGGCGCACATGTTCAGCGGGGACGACGAGGCTGTCGAGGTATAGTGGTATAGAGGGAGGAGATGATCTTGAGAGTGTGCATGGTGCTTGGTGCATTGCATGGGTGTGTATGTTCTGTTTGTCTGTAGGAATGATTTCATGTAGATGTATATGGTAGATGAGTTGCCCGAATCAAGCTCTGGATCTTCAGGGTGTATCCGTTGAACGGGAACAGGGAAAAACAGAGCGGATCGGGACAGTTGTTGGTAGAAAAGGTTCATCATCCCGTTTTTATACCTATCCATTCCATTCTCTATCTCTCTCTTCTCTGCTGTGCTCACTTGGGTTACTACTCATCAGTCTCCTGTTCCCACCGACACCATCGCATACATAGCCCACTCATCTCACCAACGAAAGGATGGTCTAACTACCCCCAAATCCAGACAGTCTACCATTATAACTCTACAAGTCCCCTTGCCCATACTCACTCACACTCGCTACCGCCTTCCTTGCGCAAGGTCTCGCCGAGTCAGTCGGGGGGTTGGGTTGGAGGACTGAACGGCGTGCCGTGGAAGACGGTCGAGGGAGGGTCGAGTGTGAAAGGGAGTGGAAAGGTGAAAGGTGCTTACTCTCGGGATCACGGAGTAGTCACGAACTACAAGGTAGAAGGAGGTGGATGGAACGGAGTGCATGTTGCATCACACTCTGGGTCATTCAGATTCAGATTCAGTTTAGAATTCTACTTGGTCCCTCACTCCTGAGAGTACGGAGGACTTTACGTGTTATCGATATACACCAATACATGTTCAACACTCACAAACCACTGGCCACCCCCTACCTACACCTCCTCATTCCAGTCCGGTGTCTTAGGTAGGACAACGATCTTCCTCAACAATGGCCTACTCAACATCACTTGACAACCGTCCATCACCCCCTTCAACCCTCTATCCCTTCCCTATACCTTCGACATCAATTCATCCGATACCTCTCCCAGCCTTGGGACAGGGACGACAAGGTCAAGGTTCGACACTCGACCACTTTGCCACCCAACAGCTTATGGAGGTCGGTCGAAAAGTCGATGTCGGTATGGCTGTGGGTGCTGGATGTTTCTTTGGTCCATTCCAATATCCTCTCGTCCCTGCTTTAGATGATGAGTCTGTACGTCCGGCTCAGGAGTCTGGGATGGCTTATAAGAATGGGACAATTCCTGATGGGTAGTGAGTTCTCCCCCCTATTCCTCCCCCTCATCTCCGTGCTGAAGATGGAAATGGATGTACTAATGAGAGCTTGTCAAATTTGTCAGCAACACTGCATGGGTGACTGGGACGGTAGCTTTGCAGACGGGTGATCGATTCGAGCAGCTGCTTGCGGCGAAATTGAATCTGGACCAACAGAATGGTTTCATCCCATCCTCGAATCCAATTCTAGATCTAGACGGTCTCCCACCAGAGATGTACAACACCCATCCACGTACCCAGACCATCCCCCAAACTCCCCCCAGTCTCAATCCCTACCCTATGAACACTCTCACCATAAACCAAACCTCATCTCTCGGTTCTGGCGACATCCAATCTCAACCCGCACCCGCACCCGCACCCGCGGGGTCGTCTACCTCGTTCCAAATCGATGTCGAAGCTCTACTGCATGACTGGAACAGAATCCAGATCCCTCCAGATCTAGTCGCTCCCCTCCCGCCAGTCCCGCCTTCTTATCAGAATTGGAATCCTAATCCACACCCAGACGGTATCACGTATTCTCAACAGATTCAGGAGGATACCAATATCTACCCTGGGATATCATTTCCCCCAGACGGTACGCAAGCTTTTATTCCAAGTCAAGCGTTCTCGATGAACATGATCCCTGACACTGGGGCTCCCGCTTCTGCTTCAGTGTACTCTACTAGCTATACACCACAGATGAGACGTCCTCCAACTTTCCCTTCCGCACAAACTCTTCCGCCAACTTCGATGGCGTCGAATCCTATTGGGTCCATGTCTGTACCCACTCCGAGAAACGATTACGTCGACTACAGATGGTTCCAAGTCAGTTCCACAAATCTCAATCCCGACCCAGTCTCTACGACTGTTCCGATGGATACACCACAACAGACCGAGACTACATTCGCTCGTATGTCATCTCCACTTCCATCCCACCCCAACCATGCTTCGTCGACACAGCCCGCCCCAAACGATAGGCTCCCCCCAATCCTGACCATCAAAGTGGTGCAAGCGAAAGACTCGGCCGACTCTCTACCGGGCTCAACCATTCTTACTCCGACGTCAAAGTTGTCAGTGACCACCATGTCCAGAGGTGGCTCGGGGTCTACGTCCACCCACGCCACGCCGAGGTACGATACGGATACCTCAACCAACGTCCAAGCCCATAACAGAGGGTACCCCCAGAAATCAATCCCTGTAGAAGGGTTTGATCAACTTCAGTACTCAAATGGGAACGCAGGGTGGACATCGGATATGATATCCCTAAACGCGGATATGGAACGTACAAACGACAGCCCATCTCTCCAATATCCGAGAGGAAACACATCATCCTCATCACCCTTACCAGCTTTCGCTTCCTCGTCTTCGACTATTGTTACACGTGATGGGGAGTCGTCTTCGCGCAGAAAGACGAAGATGACTGGGACCAAGGGGAAACAGAGAGAAAGGGATGGGGGAGGGGATGGGGATTTACAGCAGGAACGGCAGGGTGGTGGGCAGGTGATGGAGAAGAAACGAAGGGCCAGGGAAGATTTTGATGGGGAGGAGGAGAAGAAACCTGTGATTATTGCTTGCAATGCCTGTCGGGCCAAGAAGTTAAAGTGAGTGATAGCTTCAATGCTTTCAATCCGTTTTCCCTATATCTTTCCACTACTATTTTTGATTCCCGCCTGCGGGGATTCATCTTTGGGCTCGAAGTCAGACAGGAGTTCCTCCTAGAGACCTTGCTCGTTGCGACGTCTTACATGAAAATACATATGGCATACAAGTGTGACTAAGCTGAACGAGGACATAGATGCGACGGCGTCAAACCAAAATGTTTTCATTGTACACGAAAGGGAGAAGATCTATGCGTCTATGAACAAATTCTGAGACGGCGCGGACCTGGGAAGAAGGTGAAGAAGGAGAAGGAGAAAGAAAAGACTGGAGGGAAACGGCAATTTCAAGCCAACGCTGGCGAAGTCGACCATGAGTGGGAGTCAGGGGAGCCGGGGCTAGTGACGTCGCGAATGGGGATCGCGATCGAGGATGACAGTACAGGGCGGAAGTCAGGAGGGAGGAAGAGGGAAGGGCCGGATGGAGTGGTGGAGATTCCGGAGGATAGGGTGGGGATTGGAGGTGCTGGAGGTGTTGCGCTGCAGGCTCAGGAGGTGGGTGCATCAGCTGGGGGAGGGACATGGAGAGCTTCGCGGTTTGAGTTGAGTACCGCTAGAGAATGACAGTGGTAGAGGATGCTCTCTCCCACTTCGCATGGATATTCGTGGAAGAGTCTTGGACTTGATGAGAGGTGACGATGTTGTGCACTCGATGCACTTGATGCATATAGGCCATAGCAGTTGGATGCCACATGCACAGAGGGCCACACCACTGGGTATGGGCTTACGGATATTCCCGGTATTCCCGAGCGTGGCACTGTGCGTTTCGGTGTGTGGCCCGAAATGTCGGCTATGACCTGTCGCTGATGTTTCCCGCTTTCTCCCCTATCCTATCCAATTCCTATTTCATCCTATCTCATATCCCATCGCAGTTATCACCTCTTCTTGGTGAGTAATCTCAAGACAAGTCAGACAGCACTCTCTCACACCACCCTGCAGACATGTCCACCGCTACTGCGCCCGCCTCCTCGAGCTCCGGCTCAGGCTCTGAGCTCGAGTACCTCAAAAACCTCGTCTCGCAGGTGGGTTGATGTTTCGCTTTCAGTAGCTCGTAGCACAAGCTGCTAGATCACATTGCTACACAGAAGCTTATATCATACCACCACATGCCCGGATACTGACACTATCTCCTCCCAGCTGTCGGAGAAAATCACCCAGCTCGAGAAATCCACAGCATCCTCTGTCTCCTCAGCGGTCGACTCTGCTAAAGCGGCTGTCGGCCTTGGGTCTAATGGCCCAGCTCCTCGGATGGTCTTGATTGGTCCTCCTGGTGCTGGTAAGCATTCTTGCTTGAACAACTTCCCCCCTATCCCGCCATTTCTCAGGCGGCATACTCGTCCTGCCATATCCACGTCGCCTAGACTCCGACCCTAAGGAAACAGCTAAGAGTACACCTCTCCACCTTTGACAGGCAAGGGCACCCAAGCTCCCAACATCTCGAGCAAATACTGTATCTGCCACTTGGCTACTGGCGACATGCTCCGTTCGCAAGTCGCCAAGCAGACCGAGCTTGGGAAAGCTGCTAAGAAGATCATGGACCAGGGCGGATTAGTTAGCGATGAAATCATGGTGGGGATGATTCGGGCCGAGCTGGAGGGGAATGCGGAGTGCAAGGAGGGGTGAGTTATCCCTAATTATCCTTGGAGATCGTCGATAGTCTGGAGACACGAGAGGAGCGGCAGAAGGGAAAAGCAAGATTCAATCCCGTTCTATGCTGACGACGTACACCCTCCAACTCTGTCCAGATTCATCCTAGATGGATTCCCCCGTACCGTCCCCCAGGCTGAGAAACTTGACAACATGCTCAAGGAGCGTCAGCAGGCTATTGATCATGCTATCGAGCTGCGGATTCCCGATGCCTTGTTGATCTCTAGGATTACTGGGAGGTTGATTCATCCGGGCAGCGGAAGGAGTTACCACCGAGAATGTGAGTGCAACGTGCTGAGCGCGTCCAAGTCCGCAGTCACGACTGGTGTCTTCAATCTCATCCAGTCACATATCCCACTATTCGAGATATAAACAATCTATGTACAATGCCCAAACTCGTCCTTCCCATTATTTACACCACATTTATATACACGACATGGCATGACGCTAACCCATAAAAAATATATTCTCAGTCAACCCCCCCAAAAAGCCAATGACGGACGACGAAACCGGCGAACCCCTCATCCAGCGCTCAGACGATAACGCTGAGACCCTGAAAAAGCGCTTGACGACATACCACCAGCAAACAGGACCCGTTGTAGACTACTACCGGAAGACGGGGGTCTGGACGCCCGTTGACGCTGCGCAGAGTCCCAAACTGGTTTGGGGGAGTATTTCGGCCATCTTGAGCTCGGCTAAGGAAGTGAAGACCGCTTAGATGGAGACTGGGAGGGAGGGCGAGTGGTGAGGACGGCGTGGAGATTGGGATGAAGAGGTAGAGGAGGAAAAGGTCGAGGAGGCAGATATTGGCATGGCAAAAAGTTGGAATCATATCAACAAAGAATGAACATCAATGTCTCGATAACCTCTCTCCGCGAGTCGCGATACCGGAGTGCTGAAAACAAACACGATAAATAGTCTGTCACGCGAATTTCAGCACTCAGACTGTTGGGATTCTGGACAAGAGCCTCTCACATGTAACTGAGCGAGACCTCGCACTTTATTTCAGAGTCTTCTTAGGTTACCTGCTTCCGGTCGGGATTTGTAAGACTCGAGTAGAGCGATAATACGTTCCTCTTCCGTCTCGGGTGTTGTTGATTTGAGTTTCGTCGGAGTTCCCTCCGCCATGCCATTTTGAATCTCCGCTCGCCTGTCCTCTATTACTTTACGGCTAGCTGTCCCGCGAAGCAATTTCACGCTTGCACGAGCAGCTTCTCCAATGGTCGGGTTGATATCCCACGCATCAATGAAAGCAGTTGGGTCATAGTGGTCGAAATACACGTGATACAAAAATACAAACGATTCGATATTTTCGGTATACCAACCGCATTCTTCCCAGTCGATGATAGCCACGATTTTGTTGTTACGAACCATGATGTTGCCAGTGTGTAAGTCCATATGACAGAATCTGACGGGTTGATCGCGAGGGTCTAGAACGTGGAGAACCTTTCTTTGCATCTCCATTGCATCAGTGGTTTGCGGGGTGGCGAGGTCCATGATGTCGACAAACGATTGGGATGGGTCGATAGCGTGAGGTATGTAACCTTCGAGTAGAGGCATCATGAGACAAATTTCGCCGCCAAAGTCCGAGCAAGTACCCATCGGTGGGAACTTGACTCCGGCTTCAGCTAGCTTGACATTGAGATCGTCCATCAACCGTTTGATGTCCTTGAGCAACCGTACCTGCTTTGCGTACGACAGGTGAACCCACCTCTCTGTCAATCTTACACCTGGTATGGTGGACATGACGATCACGTTTGACAAGTTGGCTGTAAAGAAATGAATGGGTCGAGGACAAGGAAAGCCGACTCGGTGGATGAGCTGCAGCATTCGATATTCGTATTTCGTCACCCGGGGTCCGAACTTGATGGTGTACTGGTCATCGATCACATGGACTTTATTCCTGAACGAGGTCATTTTCGGTGATATACTTTGCATAACCCGAGTGGCCATCTCTTCGATGGACGAGTAGTCTAGGTCGTCCGAGTCTGGGACCATGATGTGGGTGGTGCTGGTGCTGTTGGTGCTGTTGGGGCTATGAAGAGCTGGAAAGACAGGGGGGGCGGGGGTTGTGGATGAGTTGGAACACAAAGAAAGGGGAAAGGGGAACGGGGAACGGGGTGGCAAAGGGCGAGTACTTTGTATGTGGAGCCCCGTATTGCTGGAGAGGGCCCAGATAGGCGCACGTGGAAAGGGGGCCTTGAGTTAGACCACTTACATAGGCGGCTCACATAGGCGAGCGAGAGATCTATCACGTGGTCTGAACGCGTCTGTGCTTCGATGTTGATTTGATTTTGCCTTTTCTTAAAGCGGTGCAATTCCATTCTGTCCATTCTGTATCTCATCTTACTCTTTCTCTTCATCGTTCATCCTTCCTCCCCAGTTATTGCATAGCACGCATCTCGTACACTCGTTCACACTCACCCCCTCACGCACTCACTCACTCACACACGCACGCACCCGTCGATCCACGTGAGTAGAAAGGGAAAAGATCACACTGGGATCCTCTGGTCCCGCACACAACAGCCTCCCCTTGTTCTCCCCTTCTTCAGCTCCAGCCCCAGGCTGGCGCGGCTGAAACGTCAGCCCTCTCCTGCCTGACCCTTCCACGCTGTTTCTCCTTGTCCTCTCCCTTGCTCTCCCAAAGACAAGAGATTCCGAAATGGGCCACAACAGTCTGACAGTGTGACACGACTGACCTATACATCGAAACACAGGTCATTCATCACTTGTCCATACCGCGACATTCACTAACAACACCAAAAACAACAACCATGCTCGCCGTCGCTGCTCTTCTGTCTCTCCTCGGCGTTGTTGCCGCTCAGGGTACCACCACCAACGTCAGCACCACCGCTTCGACCGTTTCCATCGAGGGTGTCGAGGCCAACTTTCAGCGTAGGTCACCTCCTTTGTCGTCATCCGTGAACGTCATGGGTGTACAGAGTTTCTATGGAAACGTCGAACATTACCCTCTTCTACCCTCCCGGCCATCTCGGCTAATGCATTCCTTGAGGTTGACTCTGTAAAAGACCGCAGCTGATCATCCCCTGTTTTCAACTCCAGAGGCCCAGCTTACCCCGCAGCTCTTCACCACCTTCTCCCCTCAGGGAGTCCTCAACGTTGACTTCGGCAATGGCTCCGTCTCATCGGGAACACCCTTGAGCCAGACCGGTGAGTCGGCTAGGGCCTGACAACGCGTTCAACGACACTGACGAACCGTCTTCCATGATGCTTAGCTGTGGCCTCTTTCCCCACTTTGACTGTCATTCCAGAGGGCAATGCGACCAGTCTCTTCTCCTCTAGCTCGGTGAGCTTCCTTGTTGTACGCCCTTGTTACGCACATCTGACCCTTCCCATAGCTCTACACGGTAGCAATGATCGACGCCAACCCCGTCGGTACCGATGAATCGACCACGCCTCAGACCCGCCACTGGTTGGTGAACAGTGTCTCCCTCTCTGGATCTCAGGCCCCTTACTCGATCAACTACACCGGCTCCACCGCCATGTGAGTGTTCGGATTTTAGACGATGCGTGTCCGACTGTAGTCCTGGAAACATCCATTCAGCTGGCCCATTGCTCATGCTCATGCTGCCCATCTAGCACCGACTACGCCGGTCCAGGTCCTGCCTCTGGCTCCGGTGCTCACAGATACGTCATCGTCTTTTACGCCCAACCTTCCACCTTCACTGCTCCTGCCAACCTCTCCACCGCTGGCACAGCCCTGGGAACGTTCTTCTTCCCTGAGTACGTCTCCTCCTCAGGTCTCGGCAACCTCCTCGCCGCCAACTACTTCACCGTCGAGAACGGAGTAGCCACCTCTTCCGCTCCCGCCACGACCGCTGTGGCTTCCTCGACTCTCGCTGGGTTCTCCTCAACCACTGTCGCGTCTGGTAGCACCACCGCCTCAGGATCGAGGGCAAGCTCAGGAACTGCTACTGGGTCCGCGACTTCCGCGGCGGCCACCACGTCCAAGTCTGCTGCATCGCCAGTCAAGAACGGCGGTGTCGGCTGGGGCGTTGTCGTGGGTTTGATGGGTGTCGTAGGTTGTGTCGCTGGTGCCGGGTTGGGCTTGTGAGCGTCAGGAGTGCTGGCATAAGTCAGGACTGTGCATTGAGAAAGGATCTGGGAGGGAGGGAGGTCCTGAAGTCGAGGTCTGGGAAAAACACGGACAATTACATATCATCTGATAGCCCAATGCTTCTGTATCATCTGAATCTGGGACTGAAAAGTGAACCCCTTGACTCGGTTGCGTCGCCGGATGAAATGTCACCGAAGCTTTGAATGATCTGCCAGAAGCATTTACCTCTCCTGACTACCAAGTGTGAGCCGGACGAATACGTCAGCACAAGAGCATATGGTGATCTGTACAACAAAGGAGCAGTCGGAGTGGATTAACTCTTCCCTTGTCCTCTTTGGATGATCCACCCATGATCACCCATGATCACCGTCATTCGGGATTCAAGATGCCCAAGAGCATCTGAAGATCTGAATCAAGGCTTCAAGTAACATGCAGTGGCATGCCACAATCTGGCTAGCTGACATGAACACCTCCCCGCTCTTGATGGATCATCGGACAAAGTCCTGATCTCAAAGCCGAAAAGCCCCTTTGGAATAATGAACAACGGAGATCAATCTCAATCTCTCCTAGCCGTTCCCACCCTTTGAGGCTGTCGGAGCTGAATGTGCAGAACAAGGAGGGATAAGGGGAGCTGCCTTTCGCATTTCTTCAGGGTAGGTCTAGAGTCTTCACATGGAGTCTGGGGGGGTAACCAGTGTGATACGTTGACAGTGAGGATTCACCGATACCTATTGTAGTTTGAGTCAGTTGTTAATCAACAGCCAGTGTTCTGTAGAGAGAGTCTGTATTGAGTAAGGGCTTTGTCAAGGATATTCTGGGTTGGTAGAGAACCGAGTGTAGTCTTCACATTCAACATTCGAGGTCCTACATAGTAGGGATTGTCACCCCTCGACCACCCACTACCCACTACCCACCACCCACCACCCATTGCCCATGAGTACGAGTACTCAACCACAAGTAATCGATGACGGATCCTCGTCAATAAGCTACACAGGTGACTGGTCTACATCGCATTCGAGTAAGTCCCTCCATTCTCTTTTCTTTCTCTGTTCTCCTTCATCCCGCTTTAGCCCTGTGGTCTTCGTGTGTCATTGCAGTGGGATTGAAGCTGAAGAAGGGTACAGATTATTCGAATAGCCCGAATTATTATGATGGAAATTTTCACTCGACTGTCAATCAGGGTGATTCGGCGAGGTATTCGTGGGTTGGTGGAGATATTTCGGTCTATGGATCAAAGCGGACCAAGTGGGTTTTTCTTATGGTTATTTGTGAGAGATGGTGCTTCTGTACATTGCTTCTCCACCTGTCTTTTTCCATATTTCCCCTAATCTCTCTTATTCATTTTTCTGTATATTCGGTATCACGAAGCTGTCATCTCAACCAATAACTGACACCCAAAAGCCACGGGTACTACTCGATCATCCTGGACAACACCCCCAAACAATACTATAGCGGCTACGAGGACCCACCCACCTCGAGTCCTGTACAGCTCTTCCAGAGTACGGGGTTGAGTCAGGGGAACCATGAGATTGTGTTGACGAATGAACCACAGTATGAGTTGGTTGAGGGAAGGTTTTGTGAGTTGTTTTGTTTGTACGGTTGCCACGATGGGGGGATTACTGGGAGAGGGATAGTTTATAGAGGAAGAGCTGACGAGGTGTAGTTCTGGATTTCGATTATTTCGTGATCAGTGTTCCTGTGTGAGTCCTCATTCATACTTTGCCAACTTCTTGTGATTGCTATTCTGAGTGAAGTTTGAGCTCACCTTCACGGATTGTAGATCGCCATCAACGAGTGTCGCTGCCACTACCCCTGTCGTTGTGGTCACCACAGTCCCTTCTACAACATCATCGACTTCGACCGCTCCTCCTCCTCCTCGCACCTCATCCACATCCGCTTCGACCAGCACGATATCCTCTTCTGCGTCCTCATCAACCTCCTCCTCGTCCTCTTCCAAGATTACATCAACATCTCCATCTTCATCTGCGTCGTCCTCTTCCTCCACAAAGCCATCAACTACATCCTCCACTTCTACTTCTACCTCTACTTCCACCTCGGCATCTCAGAGACCTGTCACAACACCTACAACTACACCGACGCATACTAGCAGCACGTCGGGCGACCCTGTCTTCTCACAAGCAGGAGTGGTAGTCGCCACTGGCTCTTTCTCGCAGCCGAATCTGTGAGCTCTCTTTCCTATCCACTGCACTCCAAATCACCTATATCTCATGGATAACTACACCGAAACTGACAGTCAATAACATTCTAGACCCTCCAACGTCTTCTCGCAAAACAGCAGAGCAGGACAGTCGCCACACAGATGGGCTGGTACCACGGTGTTTCTCGGTGTGCTTTCCAGTCTTGCAGTCTATTGTTTGGGTCATGCATAAGTCTTTCTACGATGTCCGAAGCATGGGTATACATTTAGGATACCAATTATTCGTCTACATATCTTGAGATGTGGAAAAATATGGTTGAGATGAAACGCCATAAACCCTCCCCCGCGTGCCAATTGCAGATGAAACTCGACAACCACAAACTCAAAGTATCTTTCATGCAATCCCATCCCTATCAACATCTCCATTCAAGAAGATCCGTCGTAAAGAGTTGGCATACCAGAACAACCATACCCAAAGTATACCTCGCTCCTGCATACCTGCTGTTTGACGATCCTATCTAACGATTCTAATGACATACGGAACCCGATTCCCCTGTTGCCATGTAGGTGTCCACGACTCCCTTTGCATTGTCGTCCATCAGCATCCCAACTTTGACGACGGACTCAACGCAACACTGATACATTCTAGGCCACTCCCCGTTGAAAGATCTCAAGGCAGTGTACGTCCCCCAATCCCCCCTCGGACCGTCCTTTCGGTCGTGACCAGATCCAAAGACCCACTGACAGCCTGCAGGTATCCTCCCTCGTAGCCCGATTCCAGACAGCCGCCAACAACCATCAAGAAGCTGCTACTGCCGCTGCCAGACGGTCCTCAGGTGGCAAAGTTGGGAGACTTAGTGGGGGGTTCAAGTCTTCCTCGGAGAGCACGAGCACGAGCGCGAGTACCGGGACGGGGACGGTACCCGCGCAGCCGAATGGGATTAGGAAGGAGGGGGTGGTGGAGGGATTGAAGAAGGGAGCCGCGGATGGTGTTGCTGAGGTGAAGGGACTGGTTACTCAGCTGGGAGGTGTGAAGCTGGATGAGATCGGGGAGAATGAGGGGAAGGAGGATGGTGATGGAGATAGAGATGGGGAGGTTACGGAGGAGCGGAAGGAGGTCAAGAGTTCTGCGAAAGATTCATCGCCTACAACCGAGAAAGTCAATGCTGCTGCCGACGTTGGTGCTGTTGAATCAAAGCCAGCACCTGTACTCGCTACCGCCGCCCCCTCCGCCCCCTCCGCCCCGTCAACGAAGACCAGTACCACAAAGCCGATACCCTCAAAGATCCCATCTCCCATCACCACCACCAAACCCAGACCATCAATCACCGCGTCGACCTCACCAACCGCATCCAAATCACCTCGTACCCGTCTCTCATCGACGGCCAGTACTGCCTCCCCTAGATCTACCACGACGACAACCTCGACACCAAAACTTTCGCCGACCACGTCGAAACATCTCAAAGCCGCTTCTACCTCTTCCCCTCCTACTACTAAACCATCACTCGCCACTCCGTCCATAAAACCCTCACCAACTCTATCGAAACCTACCAAGCTCACACCCTCACATACCGGTCCGGTCCCGCGTCGTACACAGTCAACCTCGGGTCCCTCCATTCCAATATCCACCCCGCTGAAACCGCAGCTCACGGGTACACCTTCTAAACCCACTGCCTCTTCTCTTGCGAAATCCCGAACCCCGGTGGCAAGCCTTGCGGATCCTTCATCAAGCGATAAGAGGCAGTCGATGAGTCTTGGCCGGGTGAGTGGCGCCAGGATGTCCGTAGGACGGGGGACTACGGGCAGTCCATCCCCTGCTCCTGGAGGGGTGAAGCGTGTCAATGGTGCGGCGTCCTCTACTGCTCCGAAGAATACATCATCCTCAACTTCTCTACCAAAGGCATCGTCCCCTACTACTCTTTCCAAAACACCATCGGCGGCTGTTCCGAAGGATACACCCTCAACAGCTATACCCCCCAAAATCTCGTCCACATCAAGACTGATGCAGGGTACAGCCTCATCACGTATGAAAGCTGCCGCACATCCTCCGGTACACACCGAGCCTACAGCCCATGCAAGACCCTCAGGCTCGACACAGACTACTCCGGCCAAGGTCCCGGCCGGAAACCCAAAAGACTCATCTGGGAAGACTCCAGTATCGTCGATACCCAAGAGTGTGGGTCAGACAGGGAGTAGCCAGCTCAGGATACCTCCTGTTGGTCGCTCACCTATTGGTAGGATTGGGCTGGCGGGCGCGAGGGAGAAGGCGAAGCCTGCTGAGGCCAAGACCGGCGGGAAGGATGTCGTTCCGAGAGGGAGCGGTAGTGGTGAAACTAGTTCGCACCCGGTAGAATCGACAAGTAAGGGTGAGAAGACGAGTAACGGACATGGCAGTCCAGCTGAAAACGGTGAGGATGGGGGGGAAACGAACGAGGGGAAACCTGCTCAGACAGGGGCGAAGAAGGACGAACAATCGAAGAACGACCAAGTCGATGACGAATCAAGTGGGAAGAACACAGGGGCACAAGGAGAAACGGGAGGATCAATAGCGTCCCCTGACGCGCCGTTTCCTCGATCTGGCGAAGCTTCTGCGCCGGTGGCCGAACATGGGGTGGAGGAGAGCGGAGCAGGGGTCGAGGGGGTTGAAAGTGGGGAGAAAGATGGGATTGAGGAGATACCAGATATGGAGGGATAGATGAGGATTGACGTAAATGATGTAGATGGGGATGGGGATTGACGTTAGGATGTAAATGGTCGAGGAATGATAATGAAATCGTGGAGATTTTGACGATATGAAATATGTTTTCTATGTGCTATGTGATATTCATGCTTTTTCATGGCATGTGAAACTTGGTCAACTGGCTATATATTTTTTCGTGGGATGTGTGGCTAAGCGCTGGTGCTGTGTTGATGATTATGTACCCTCACTTTCATGAGAACATTTGTGGGTGCGGTGCAGAAGTTTTGGTACACGCTCACAGCGAAACCGTGAACATTGCCCACCTCTTCGAGCGGGGTCCAGAAGAAGGGTGAAAAGGTATAAGAAGCACAGATGGAGAAGCACAGCACAGAGAACAGATATTCATTTCAATGGTATCAAAAATCAAGTTATCGTGAATGGCATTCCAGTCAAGTCTCCTTCCACATTCTCATCTCTTCACCTCTTCGACCCCAGGTGTACGTCTGCAGACTACAAATCTTCCTCCATTCGGCCTCCGACGCCAAGCCAAGCGGGAACTAGGTCGCACAATGGCCACCGTCTACTAAGAGGTCGGCTCCTTGCATGAAAGAACTAGCATCGGAGAGGAGGAAGATTACGGGGCCTAGGTTCTTTAGTCAGTAATATATCGATTACCAAGCTTTGTATACGACCGATGGTGGGTAGAGATGGTATTTGACGAAAATGGAAGCTAGATAGCGAAAGATTGGATGGCTCACCTCGGAATTCATCAGGTGTAGCGAGACGACCTAATAATGAGCCTGAGAGCCATAGTTTGTTGAGCTCCGGTTTATCCGCGAGGAGGTTGGCTGTCATTGCTGTTTTTATCTGGTTGTGTATTAGTATTGACACTATAGGTGGGTCAGGAAGGAGGATAAAAGAAGTTGGAGGTGAAGGTGGTAGTGTTGACACAAGGTATGGGGTTGTGAGTTGGTAGACTACGTGGAGTAGTCGAGTCATGCCATTCTCAATGGGAGATGGAGAATGGGTTATCGAAGTGACTCACATATCCCGGTGAGAGGGTCTGTACAACGACATATTAGCAACACGTTGCGAATCAGCACTCCATCTACACCCCTGCCTAAGGGCCGACGAGATCGACCACCCTCCCACCTTCCTACACCCTATCCCCACCCTTCTCACACGCATCTCCGGAATATACAAACCACTCACATTAATCCTAATCCCGCGTTCACCCCATTCCATAGCCAAATTCCTAGCCAAACTATTAACAGCAGCCTTACTAGCATTGTACGCCACAGCCTCTATCCCAAGATTAGCCACTCGTCCACTCATACTCCCCGTCATAACTATCGTTGCCTTCTCCCCCTCCCTCCCGCTCCCTTTGCCTCCTTCCTCCCTCTTCAAAAACTCTTTAGCAAAAGCCTGAACACAAAGAAAAGTGCCGGTGACATTGACGTCCATTAATTTCCTGAATTTATCAGGCGAATATTCAAGAGCAGGTAACATGAGTTGTATACCTGCTGCTGTAAACAGTGATTTCACTGGATGTTCAGTCCCCTCATTCTCTTTGAAGATTTCGGAGAATGTTGAAGACACTAGAGAAGGGTTGGTGACGTCCAGTCCGCCTTTGTAGGTTAGTTTCAGACCTCTTGAGGAGGCTAGCGAGAGGGCTGATGACCATTGGGGTTCGGTGGGGGTGGGTAGGAGGTCTAGACAGGTTACGGAGGAGCCGGATTCGAGGAGCGATTGAGCGATCGTTAGTCCGAGACCACGGCCGCCGCCTGTTATTATGGTTGTTCGGTTGGATAGGGAGAAGAGATGGGGGGATGGGATTTTGGCGAGAGGTGCTGGTGGAGTTCCCAAAGGAAGGTTGGATTACAGTATCAGTATTAGTGTCTAGTCATACTTGTGCAAGTGGGATGGGATGCATTGAACAATGATACAGAAAACAGAAAACATCCACATACCTTCATCATCCCCAACACCCCCTCGAGTCCGCTCATCAACCTTTGCCATCTCCTCAACAGGTCTCCCGGACTCTACCTCCCTCCGTTCCTCCTTACCAGGGACTTTTGCCTGGTCTTTCTTCTCGGCAAGTCTCTTGCTGGTCGTATGCAATCCGAATCTATTTACGACCCGCAGGGGTGTAGGTCCTCTGAGGGGAAGCGTTCTGGTCAACAGAGGGAGGGACATTTGAATGGTTGTTGTTCTGGAGGGTAGCTGGTGTCGGTCGTTATTGCTAGCTGGTCGAGAGAGAGCGGTGTAGGTCTATTCATAGATGCTTGAAACACGTTTACAGGTTACCGCAAGGCCGGATGTCCCTATCCATATCCTCTACACACTCGTTATCCACCGCCCCACCCACCAAGCCAACAACAATCTCCGGCCGACCGGGCCGTGACATCATTACTCGGGATATCTGGTATCTGGGACACGAAACACAATACACCTCCACCTTCATCCCTGCCCTTACACTCTAAACGCTGACGGCACTTATGTAACGGGCGGACCTGACCAGTGCAGCTAGTGCAGCCAGTGCAACTGACAACAAACAACAATCGTTCTATGCAGTTCCATCCCATACCTACTGGAAACGGGGCAGATTTTCCGACTCCCCGCGCGGCGTAGCCATAACAACGTATCAGTCGCACTAGTTTACTCCCCTTGGTCATACCCCCGTCTATCTGACCGTCATCATCCCCTTCCCTTTCGTCGCGCTCATCAAGCGAGCCAGGGCTTAGTTGGTGACCATACCCTTGCCTTTGTAGCCTTCGGAGCCCATGCCGGTCTGGGAAGGTATTGCATGTCAGCAAATAGCCCGACTCCGTTCGATCCATGTAAGCAAGGGTGAATAATCGAATGGGTGCAGAGTGGTTGCACTGTGCCAAATCACAGAGAGAAGAAGATGCCCCCTTCACAAGCGATATTTGTTAAAGCGGTAAGCCACACTCACAATAGGGTTGATCTTCTGCTCCTTCGCATACTCGTTCGTGGACTCTTGGTACTCCTTGGTCATGGTCTTTGGTGGAGGGGCAGCTGTGGATCGATGGGGAGTGGGTTATTGCAATGGGTGGGAGTAGGTCGAGAGCAAGGATTGAAAGGGTGAATGTCAGTTAATTCAAACGCGACACGAAAAACGGCCGGATATAGGTCATGTGAGAGGGTAGCACCAGCAAGGCAAGTCTCTGGTACTTGAGACAGCAAATTGTCCACATGATGAGGAAATGAGGCAAGTGAACAGGGATGGCCAGCTCGTCCAGAGGCTGTGGTGGCATGACAGCCAGGGAAGACTCCAAAAAGCAAATAGCGGCTTGCCGAGCGAACGAAGTCGCTATAAAGCGCATGCCGTCGCACGATCCCCGACGCAGTCCACCACAGAGTTTGGCCACCAACTTAAGACCAGCAACATATGCCAAACACTCCAATACCACCAGCAACAGGGACAACGACAACCACAACTCACCGCGAGACCGAGCGTACTGGAACACTCCAAAGGCGACAGCAACCGCGGCACCGGTACCGAGGACGACTTTCATGGAGTTTCCGGGCTCGTTGATTGGGGATCTGGGGCCGTGGGGTCCGAAGGCAACGAAGTAGGCTGTGAGTATGGGGTCATGGCCAAGCGGGAGGAATGAAGGTGAGGGGCGAAGGGAGGTACACGAAAGTTGTGGGAGGAAATGACATGGGCAAGAAGATGGGGTATGAGGAGTGGGGAGTGCAAGCGAAGAAAGGGTGAATATAGATATTGAGTGAGGTTGGTCGAGTGGGGAAGATGACCATGGTAAAATAGTTTGTTGATTAGATTACCCGAGTGGCAGAGGTGGTGGTAACGATAAGGTTCGGGTGGAGTCGGAGTCACACGGGGAGGGTCGCGTTTGGTGGTGATGATCGACAGAGACATGACGATGGGATAAGTTAGTGCGAGATGGTCAGGTGAGACATTTGACGAGCGATGGGCGAGGAGGATTGAATGGGATGAAATGCAAATCGAGGTGTAAGACCGGGGATATGGGAAAAGGAGAAGGTTGTCTGTCAGTGCCAATTCATGCGCGAGAAACCAGTAACCACCACCGAGCTCCTTGCACCTCTGATACCGAGTACGAGATGCACACTCTCTGAGCTACACATGATCTGCGCTATCCTCCACCTCATCCACCTCACACCACTAGCTTCCCCTCTTACATCCCATTATCAATCCAATCCCCCCCACACCGCCCAATGAGATACAGACAAGAAACAAAGCACTCACCAGCCTTCTTCTCATCGACGCTCAACTCCTTCCAATCCCTCTTCTGCAGCTCCTCAAGCTGCTGATAAACCTCATACTGCTCTTCGGAAGGCAAGTCCTTCCAAGAGGCTTCGATATTAGCGAAGAGTGGGGCGGTAGCGTTTGAGCGAGTGGAAGTGACCGAGATGGGGGAGGCGGAGGTACTGGCGTATCTGAGATTGAGGGATGAACGGAGGACGGGTCGGAGACGTAGGAGGGACATTTTTCTGGTGGGTTTACAGGTTGGGATAGGAGGAGATGGGGTTGTTTATAGATGGTGGAATGGGAGGAGGGGGGATGGGGGAGGGGGTTATTGCTGAAAGACGCGGAGGTTTGCGGATTGACGCTAGCTAGAGCATCGGATGCAGTTGGCCACATGAGATATTGCCGATAACCCCGGTCGGATCTTAACCGTCCGAGCCAATTAACAACCACCGAGAGGTCACTCTTCTCTCTTTCTCTCTTCTTTCCGGAGACATCTTGGGTTATCCAGCCATGCTCTTATCCAAAGAACATGCATATAGCATGTTCACATTCCGTTGCTTACACACGTTGGATTCAGATTCATGACTGACGAAGTATCTTGGAGGGACTTATGAGAGACACCCACTCGAAATCCGTTCTTACCGGTTCGTACGGGGAAAAGTTGAGCTTGCATCTAGTCCCTGACTAACCAGATGATCCTCCAAGGCTATCTCGATTCAATGTCTCGAGGCTATACGATAGCTGAGAGATAGCCCAGAGCTCAACAACATGCCATGCACCGAAAGCATCCATTAGCAATATTGTTCAAGTCCATGAACTCACTTGCAAGTCGACTACCTCCTCTGAAAGATGCGTCCGATAAACGATCATGGATCATATATCACATCGGATCCATTAAAAATCCTATAGTCTAGACTCAATTCGTAACGTATTTGCCAAGTAGTGCGAATTGAACAAGTTTTGGACAAGAGATGCTATGCTCTCTTCACCCGGCCCCACGAAAGGCGGCTCAAGCTACCATGTGTTATCCCGAACTGCAATGTGTAGCCACCCAAATATGTATGATAGATTCCAGAAGGGACACCAAAGAGTTTACAACTGCTCGAGTCTAAGACCAAGGGCTTGCCTGAAACCCCTTATGGTAAATTGACGCGGAGGAGTGCGGTGACGACTGAAATGGCGTTGCATGCTTATGAGTGCATTCCATCATTGTTATATTGGTCACTCAGCAGACACTACCCATCAGCTATCCAGTATTACCGTCACCATGTCCACCGCCAGCTGTTAACAACAACGACGAAGCGAGCCACCCCCTTACCCAATCGCCACTGGACACGCTCCCATCGGCTATCGACAATATCGGAGATAAGCCGCCACACTCTTTCGCTTGTGCGGGAATATCACCCCACCGTAACCCCCGTTATCGGCCCTAACGAACCGCCACGAATGCCACCACCAGCCAGCAACCAGCAGCCAGCAGCTCAACCTCCAATCTCCATACGTTGAACGTTCGCGTTATCCTTTCAAGACTTACTCATCCCACCCCGTCTCACCCACTTACTCGGGCTCTTCTCGGATACGCTAACGACGAGGAGAACATTCAACAGGAGATTAATCGGAAAATCATGTCTCTTACAACGTTACCTAGCGATGTGCAGAAGGTCGCCAATGAGGGTGTTGTCAAGCTCTTTGGCAAGTGGGAGGCTCAGGAGTGAGTTTTGTTTCTGGGTTTTTGAGTTGTGTATGGAACGGGTGAGAGAGTCCAGTGGTGTGGTGGTTTGGTGAGGTTATCCGAAGAGGGTTGATGGGGATCGGGGGGTGGTATACCGACAATAGTCGATGGAGGACGTAGAGGAGGATAATAAGCGACGACTGAGCAAGACGGGACGTCAGAGATTGTCGAGATCACTAGATCAATAACCAAAGCTCATCGCTGACATCACATCAGCATCGAGGTCAAGGACATCTCTCTGACCGACTACATCAACGTCAACCACGCCGTCTATGTCCGTGAGTAATGTCTCTTATGCTGTTTCTTGCTCTCGATGGATTTGATCACACCCTGTGCTAACTTTATCAAAGCCCACACCGCCGGTCGTTACGCCAAAAAGCAGTTCGCCAAGGGGCGTATGCCAATTGTCGAGCGTCTCGTCAACGCGTGAGTTTCTTCCTCCGTCTGATATTCTATACCTCCGCGCATCCAGCAAACTGGTACTAACAACCTACTAGCCTCATGATGAACGGCCGAAACAACGGCAAGAAACTCATGGCCGTCCGAATCGTTCAACACGCATTCGAGATCATCCACCTCGTCACCGAGCTCAACCCCATCCAGGTCCTCGTTGACGCTATCGTCAACACCGGTCCCCGGGAGGACTCTACCCGTATCGGTTCCCAGGGTACTGTCAGACGTCAGGCTGTCGATGTCTCGCCTCTCAGGCGGGTTAACCAGGCCATCTCTCTTTTGACCATTGGCGTGAGTGTTATTTTCCGGCGTTTTGACGATGGTCATGCTATAGGGTTATGGTCATTCGTGTAATCTCTTACACTGTCTATGACACTGAATACATGATTATATACATCGACGGCAAGAAACGAATACAGCTAACACCTCCCTCCAGACCCGAGAATCAGCGTTCCACAACGCAAAGTCCGTCTCAGAGTGTCTCGCCGACGAGCTGGTCAACGCCGCAAAGGGGTCCTCCAACTCGTACGCCATCAAGAAGAAGGATGAGCTCGAGCGTGTCGCCAAGTCTAACCGTTAAGCGGTAGTTTGGGTCGTGGTGTTGCATGCGGGAGGGTGGTTAGTAGACTGCGAGGGAGGCATAGGGAGGGAGAGAGAGGGGTAGACAGCGCTGTATAGCTTTGATACGGGGCTTCCAATCCGGATCGTCATCGTCTGCATAAATTTCAATCCTATTGGTTTGTTCTGAGATGGCGGATGGGACTTGTGCTAGTGTGGTGGACGCGACTTGATTGTCCTCTGGTCCTCTGGTCCTCTGGTCTTCTTGTCCTCTGGTTACTGTTTAGTGCTTGCTCATTCACGGCTCACTGATCCTGACACTGCCCTTACGAGACTCCGAGCTGTGTCGGTTGGATTGATAATGGTATAGTATACAGTCTCCATGAGCGTTTCATACCTTCGAGACGTAACACTCCGTTCGGTCATACAGTGTCAGTATCGAACGATATCGGGATTCGATTCCAAGCTAGTACAATTACCAAACCAACTCAGACGGTTAGTAACCCAACCCAGTGTTAACAGCAGCAGATGCCGAACTTGCATCCAAGTCTATGGCCGATACGAATCTGAATCTGCCTAGAAACACACCTGCCACCCCTATTCTCTAAGATCTAGAAATAGGAAATACGAATAGGAAATAGGAAATAGGAATAGGAAACACAATCAGAAATCATTTCTGGTTCCGCTTCTACATGCATGCATATGCTGTATGCAGGTTACAGGTTGCAGGTTACAATATGTGAAAGGCGATAAGGTACATGACATGGTATGCGTAACCCCCAAATCGTGGGTCACTCCCCTCTTGAAGCTTGAAGGGCTTTCGCAGGACCCGTAGCCAGCTTCCCCGTTGACCGAGCCGAGTGTTCAGGGTAAGCTTTGAGTGGAGTTTTTTCCCTTATGACGGATATTCGGTAACTTAGTATTCAAATGATCGATTATCCTCGCGGCTTTATGGTATTCTCTGTCGGACTGTTCTTGTATGCATGGTTGTACAACAGAGATAGAGAAGTACAGAACAGAGAGAGAACAGAGAAAGAAAGAGAAAGAGAAAGAGAAAGAAGAGAAGAGAAAGAGAGGATCGGATAGTGCCGGGGATTTTATAGATCTGCGTATCTCTGTGGGTGATCCTGCGCCACATGATTAACAGACAGTCCAGGGAAGATACAGGGGAACTATAGGGAACTGGAGAGAGAGAGAGGAGAGAGAGGGGAGAGGGAGAGAGAGAGGAATCCCATAGACTGGTCCTCTCATCGAGTTGTACTTCTCTTTAGTCATTACATATACCTTGTCATCATAACTGGTATCACTACCATTCTATAGTACAGACAAACTAGATAAATACGAAAAAACTATGGTCAAGAGATAAAACGTTGTCTCCGGATCGACCATCGAGGTCCCCCTCTCTGTTAGTATCCTCCATTTACTTCTTTCAGTTCTTCCCCCTTCCCACTTCCTATCTGAATCATCCCCTCATATTCAATCCAATCGCACTCACACCTTACCCGCATCCCACTCCCATGCTGTCACACTTCCACTCACACTTCCACTCACACTCACACCCACACCCACACCCACGCTAACACAACGCAAACACGCCAGCTAAGTCATCGCGCACACCAACTTGCTTGAGTACCAAGAGTACCAAGAGTACTTCCTATCAACCATGTCCCATCCTAATCCCAACCCCCCTCCCCCTCCCCAACCCCCTCACGCCAGCACGTCTCGCCCGCAATCGTCCTCTGGTCGAGGATCGAATCCCTCCTCAGTCATCGACAACAACCCCTCCACATCCGATTCGACATCCACCGTCAAAACCGCGTCGAAGCCATCCAGAAATCCCTGGAACACCTCACCCCCTTTCCCACCTTCTGCCAGTGGTCCCATGTCACCCTCAGCCCATCCTAACAGCTTCATCTTTCCTATACGTTCAGTCTTTCAGGGTATCAAGGATTCCGAGTCGTCCCAGTCTGTCAGCGATCATCGTGCCACCGACGAGAGCTCAGCGAATGCCAGTGCAAGTGGAAATGGACTGGGGAGTGGTTCAGTCGGAGGTGTGACCAAGTCGCCAGAAAGGAGAGGTGATCGACGAGGTTCTCGGACTTCCACCGACCCGTCGTCTTCAGTCTCTAATGATGATGACGACGCCGGGATCACGACTATCGAACAGATGCTTCGACAGAACACCATTCGATCAGCTACTGCCCCTAAGCCGCAACCATCAGGTCAAACTGCCCGTGTCACTTTCACAGGCAAGGTCGCAACCTCGGGAGGTTCTGTGCAGGATTCCAGCTCCCTCCCTTCCCCCTCCGCTTACAGTCCAGGCTCGATGCACTATCGACCAGGCGCAGTTGCATCAGGCTCACCAATGCGGGGCGCGCTCGACCAAGTCTTTTCGATGCCTACATCCATCGATCGAGAGCATGACGAGAGTCCGTTCTTCGTTAATCGTCGAGCCAGCGAAAGTCAGGCTGGATTGGCATCCCCACCTGTCAATGGCAAAGCCTCGAGTCCGACCCCTTACAGCCCACGACCAGCTTCTCGACAGCAACGGATCGACAGTGATGCCACCTTGAAGAGCGATGAGACCACCAAAGCCCCTACTGTCAAGAACGATTCGGCCATTGGTGAGGGCAGCGGTTTACCCCAGCAGAATAGGCCTCCCGTTGGCCAGCCGCAGATTGATCCCCCTGGTATCAACTTTCGTCATTTCCCTGGAGAAGCTCCAGATGTCGGAGACACCATTGACCTCCAACCCACCACCACCAGTTTGCAGCACAATGTCCATTCACCCACTTCGTCGTCCGAGACCCAACATCCAGATTTGCGGCAGCCCAAACCACGGAATGCGGTTGTCGCCGGAGGCTTACATGATATGGCCAAAGGTACAGATGCGTCACCATCAACCAAGAGAGGTTCAAAACCAGATGAGCGAAATGACGACAACGAACACTCTGTCGTCAATGATTTCTCTGGCATCGTCCGTCTATCCGAAGCTGGTTCTCTGACAGTCGGCTCGCGAAGCGGCGGTCGAGGCGGGACACATTCAGGCTCCGAATCCATGGGCCGCCATTTAGGTGGTGATGCCAGCCGGGACGATTCTGTGCCATCTGGCCAAGCTACTGCGTTTCGTCTCGCTCAGCAGGGTAAGGAGGAACGGGAGGCTGGACCCGCCAACGACTCTGTTCGAGATTATGTGAAGAATCAAGCCAATGCCATCTACTTTCCCGATCCGAATGCTCCTACCCCGTCGCCGCTGGATCCCGAAGAATCCGACAGACGACTAGGGGTTGATATCGACTCCAACACTGATCTCCCGTCTCATGCCTCGCAGCCGAAAACTGACGACAGTGATACAAGTTTCGAAGCTCAGAGTCTACTCGAGTCGAGCGAGCGTGCCACAGCATCAGCTCAGACTGATAACGACACGCGCAGTGTTTCAGATTACGAACCGATTGTCACCTTCAGATTTGAGCATATCGCAACAGAGGACGGTCATCATGTGGTAGCTGGCCGTGAAGGCGTGTTGCGACGTTGTGAAGACGAACCGATCACTACTCCTGGTGCGGTTCAGGGCTTTGGCGTGTTGATTGTCCTGGAGGATGACTACGATACTGGCCAGTTGACCGTCAGACAGGTGTCCGAAGTGAGTTTTGTCTGCACCCGATCACATGGGATGTACAGAATTCTGCTGACGCGTTCATCAGAATGCCACTGAGTTGCTCGGTCTTTCGCCACGCTATCTGTTCCAGCTCGATTGCTTTACGCGGATTCTTTCAGAGGATCAAGAGGATGTCCTCAGAGACAACATCGAATATCTACCCGACTCTGACACGTTCGACAAAGCTAGTAGCGTGCAAGAGGAGGGTCCTCAAATCTTCCTCCTGTCTGGATATGGGGAACCAGGAAGCGACGATTCTGAGGATGTTGATGAGTCCGACCCGGCTTCTGCCCAACGACGACGCGAGTGGACATGCTGGGTTGCAGCTCATCGACCTAAACAGACCAACTGGAATCGGGTTGATGAGCATGGTCGACCCATTGCCCCGCCTGATCTTATTATTTTGGAGTTCGAGTTGGAACGCGATATCTACAACCCGCTTACCGTCCCACTTCCTATGGCCGACACGTCGTCAGGCGCCGAGACTCCCGATTCAGATAGTCAGGGAGCGATGAGTGCTGGCGATCTCTCGACTGGCGTTGGCTCCAGCAGTGCTGCCTCTAGGGGTTCAGCTACTACTATCTCGACTTCGAGACCCGAAGCGCGATCTCGGAAATCCGGCTCAAACTATTCTGGCACGACAAATAAAGAAACGCCATCATTCAATTCAAGCGGTAGTACACTCCAGGTCGGATCGGATAGTCGAATTTCATCGCGTCGTCGACGGAATCAGGCTATGGGATTGGAGGGGATAGAGGTCGAGCATCCTCTAGAAAGGATTCTGGAAAGTACCACCAACCATGCTAAACCTCTTCGAGCCCTTGAACGAATGCGTCGAACAGGTTTTGCAGATGGGAGCGAAAGTCCTCGACCCGGGGGTAGGCCCAAACGTCCCAATCGCCGTCCACCAACCAATACAACAGGGACCATGGATGTCTTCGCCGTCCTCGGCCAGATCAACGACCAGCTAGGTCAGGCACCCGACCTCCAAACCTTCCTCAAAGTTACCGTTGGCGTTGTCCAGGATCTGTGTCGGTTCCACAGGGTTTTGATCTACCAGTTTGACGAATCTTATAACGGTCAAGTCGTTTCCGAGCTGGTAGAATGGGGCAGGACGACGGATCTGTTCAAGGGTTTGATGTTCCCTGCGGCGGATATTCCGGCTCAGGCCAGAGAGCTGTACAAGGTCAATAAGGTTCGCATGCTTTACGATCGGGGACAGACGACTGCTCGGATGGTCTTGAGGTCTAAAGAGGATCTGGATTCTCCGCTGGACATGACTCATTGTTATCTCAGAGCTATGAGTCCTATCCATCTGAAGTGTATGTTGCTTTTCTGACACTTTGTGGCCTTGCGAAATGGGCTTACTGATGACATGTTATGTTAGATCTCGCCAACATGAATGTTCGATCGTCGATGAGTGTCTCCATCATGGCATTCGGCCAACTGTGGGGTTTGATTGCGTGTCATTCGTACGGACATACTGGAATGCGTGTATCTTTCCCTGTCCGACAGATGCTACGTATTCTATCGGACTCGATATCGCGTAACATCGAACGACTGTCTTATGCTCAACGATTGCATACCCGGAAATTGGTAAGTGAACGGCGAAGAATGTCTGGGTTGTCTGTAACCTGCTAATCCTCTTATGACAGATATCCACCATTCCAACAAATAGTCATCCGACTGGATACATTGTTTCGAATGCGGACGACCTGCTTCAGATATTCGACGCGGATGCTGGACTTTTGGTCATTGGTGACGGTTGTAAGCTCTTAGGTCAGAGTGAGCAGGGTCAAGCAATGTTGGCCATCTCAGAGTACCTGCGGATCATGCGATTTGAGTGAGTTATCTGGGCTCGATATCGGGAGAAGAGACCCGTCTGACCTCTACTCTAGCAATATGAAAGCCTCGCATCATATCCAGTCTGACTTTCCCGATCTGGTCCTACCCCGAGCCCAAGATTCGATTGCCGGATTACTCTATGTCCCCCTATCAGCTCAAGCTGGACAGGACTTTATCGTCCTCCTCCGCAAAGGTCAAGCGAAAGAGATTCAGTGGGCCGGTAAACCTTACAAAGATGAATCAGCAGGTCAAGCTGCTAGTCTGGAACCCCGTAAATCTTTCAAGACGTGGTCCGAAACTGTCACTGGACGAAGTCGGTCTTGGACGGATGATCAGCTGGAATCGGCAGGAGTGCTTGCGTTGATTTACGGAAAGTTCATCCAAGTCTGGAGGGAGAAACAGTCGGCAATGGCTAGTAACCAACTTACCGCTATCTTGCTTTCCAATACCAGTCATGCCGTTCGAACGCCTTTGTCGCAGATTATCAATACCCTCGAATTGGCTCTTGCTGGGAATATCGATAATGACACCAGGAGCATGTTGGAGAATTCGCATCAGGCTTCGAGAGCTTTGTTATTCCATGTCCATGATTTGTTGGATTTGACGAGGATCGAGACTGGAAACGAGACGGCTTTCAATGATCCGTTCGATCTGCGCAAGTCTATCTCTGACGCTGTGAGGTTGTATCAAACCGAATCGACTCGACGAGGATTGGACTTCAAACTCCGAACCGACCCTGACCTGCCTGATTCTGTGATTGGTGATTCACGAAAGATCAAGACGGTCATTTCGAATCTGGTAGCCAACTCTGTCAAGTACACCGAGCAGGGATATATCGAAGTCTACTGCGGCCTACAGCGTAATCATCCCGACTCTGCTGGTCTGGTAGCCAAGGGTCATGTTCCGCTTGAGATTGTCATCTCGGATTCGGGATGTGGGATATCGACCGAGAAACTCGAAGCCATGTTCGTTACGCTTGAAGGCGTCGAGAAGGGAAGTGAGACGAATGTCGAAGGTGCTGGCTTGGGATTGGGATTGGCTGTGGTCGCTAGAATCGTCGAGCAGCTCGCTGGGCAGCTGAGGGCTGAATCGGAAGTCGGCGTTGGTACTCGATTCTTCTTCACTCTATCTATGATGGTTCACTCCTCCGATACTCGATCACGCGAATCCACGACATCGAGTGTCCGATCGCAACTTATTCCCACTGCTACTGGAACCGGACCTGGATCCTCGGAAGGTTCCACGACCTCGCTTGTGTCGGGATCCGGAGTGTCGGAGATCGACACGTTTGTGCAAGAATTCTCATCGAGTCATATGGTCTCCCCATCGTTCACTGTATCGAACGATGATCCGCGTCTGAGAGAAGCTGAGAAAAGGATGAACCGTTCCGGAACGTTCCCTATTACCGATAGTTCTTGGCCCGTCCGACCTTCGCGAGTCGATGCAGACTCAGATCCAGGTTCGATATCAGGTTCCCCGCCTATTGACTCTGTCTCGCCGAGGATCCCCTCGACCCCTTCGATGCTCAATCAATCGTCTCCTCGTCGGCCGTCGATCCGAAAATCCTCTGGCTCAAGCAGGATGATAACCGCCCCTCCTGTTCCTGACTCTCCGCATCTCAGCACGCCAAATACGAGGCACAGCAGCGTCGTCGGTGATCAGTTCACTGAGTCGCGTTCGGGTGCTCAGACGCCGACACGTAGTCAGGTGGGACCGAAGGGCGAGCAGCGGTTGAGGGTTTTGGTGGTTGAGGACGATATGATCAATAGCCAGATTTTGCAGAAACGGCTCAGGATGGATAAACATTCCGTCACGGCTGTGGAGAATGGGCAGCAGGCTGTGGATTTGTTGAGGTCTGATTGGGACTTTGATGCCGTGTTGATGGATATCCAGTGAGTTTTCGTCTTTGCCAACCTTTCGTCTGCACAATCTTCGCGAGATGCTGGCTCTGAATCCGCTGACCCTTCATCTAGGATGCCGATCATGGACGGTCGAACGGCTGCTCGAGAGATTCGGAGACTCGAAACCACGCTTAACCCACAGCTGAATATCCGGCCTATGAGGATCGACGGACGGATCCCCATCTTCGCTGTGTCTGCGAGTCTATATGAGTCTGATCGGCTGAACATGGCTGAGAACTTTGATGGGTGGTTGTTAAAACCATTAGGTGAGTGGTGCTTAACCCTGTAACGATGAATGGAGTGGGATATAGATATCCGGACTGACATGAATGGCTAGACTACCCACGAGTTCGAATCTTGTTCAAAGGTCTCGAAGATCCTGAGATCCGCTATGCGGAAGTATACCAACAGGGCCATTGGGAGAAGGGAGGTTATCTCCGTAGTAAGTCAGCTATACATGGTGAACGGGACCCTTCGCTGATCAGTGTTGCTGTTCCAGGCTTCGCCAGTCCGGAACAGACTCCCACGCGTGAGAACCCTGCTGCCTTCTGAGCTTGCGGGCTTTAGCCGAGTATTTTGGGTTTTCTGCGCTCTCCTTGTTGTTCGGCCTCCTTTTTCGTTCTCCGATTGAAATGTACCGTACCACCTCATCGCATCACAATTTGTCGGATACATGACCCATATTGTTCGTCTTCCGTCTCCCGCTCTCAATGTCATAGATCCGTTCAGAGCCCGTTTCATCCTTCGCTACTCTACCCGCAATACACCAAGGCGGGACGCAGACGGACTGGAAATCATACCTAATTCGATTCGGCATTCACCAACCACCCCATTATCCTCTTTCTCACGAGGCCTCTCAGTTGTGTACATCCTACTATTCCATACGCGACGTAGCTTGAGATAAACAAGACAGATAAGTGTCGTAACGAGTAGCGATTTAGTTATGTTTGATGTATCTTGTACCTTCAATTTAGTTTGAGTATGACTAGAGCATGGTTGCACGGCTTTCACGCAAGGCTCAAGTGCGTTTCAGATTCAGATGCAGTTGGATGATCGGGGCTAGGGTGATTGTTCAAGGCATCATCTCGGGGTGCATGGATGCATCGGTCGGGTTGTTGACAGCCTGCTAGCCTGATGGTAGATTATGCTGGTTTGACTGAAGCGTAAGTAGTAGTGAGAAGCCAGCTTCCGGACCTTTGTTGGTTCAGACACGGGACGATTAGACGAAACAGTCTAGGTACTTAGGTGCTGCACGATAAGGGATAGCGTGTCGTTCCCAGACGTCGCCCAGTGCTCCTGCCACTAGCGTCATGCATGCTTAAGTTACCGATCGAGGTTCTCAGTGGCCCTGTTACCATCCTCGCATAGTGGATGAAGGACGTTGTTAATACTATACAGATAGTTGGGCACGTTGTAGGCATGTGGCGTCGAGTCAAGTCCATCTTGAACATGGGAATTACTGGCAACATAGATTGAGTGCGGTAAAAGAAATGTCCCCAACTGGATTTAATATGCACCTACGATTACAGATTCAATCTCGATTAAAGACGCCAATCGAGGTCCCGGTGCACTCTTGATCCCCCTCTGGCGATGTAAGGCAACTCAATGATTCCGGCAAACCAAGCAGATCGATCGCAACCGCCACACACTTGTGAAAATGACGTGGAAGCTAAGGGGGAACGAGATAAGCCATTTGCGTCGAATTGCCCAACTGGCAAGATATCTCGGCGGTAGGTTGAGGGCGTAACGTGAGAGGGAGAAGGGCCTAGGGGGAGAAGAGGTGCAGGGTAGAGTGGACGCGTTGAACTTTATGTGCGAGACACGTCTTGCCCTGAGGGCTTTGGACCTTGCCCTAGTAGACAGTGGCTGGTCGTCATTTGCACGCTAAAGTAGTAACGCAGGGTATTTTCTTTCCATTCAATGCATGCTAGGGGGCAGAGGTGTCACGGCTTACAGGGTGACTGCGGTGGGATGGGATGAAGGATATGAGGTAGACTTAAGGGCGAAAGACAGTACTAGTGCAAAGTGGCACTGGGTGGCACTTGACGTGCAGCCTATAAACCTATAGGGGGAAGAAAGTAAGGACAAGGACGGTAACTGGATATGAACGTTGTCCGTCATATACTTTGTACCATCTCATAATCAGCCTTCTACCCCCTTCAACTGACCACTCTCCCTCATCCCATACTGTGTATTGGGTACCTACATAAAAACCAGACTAGACGTCGTCCCTTTTTAACCTCCCTTCTTTGCTCTTTTGCTCAACTCGTTCAGTTACCTCCAAGTTGTCCACTATCGGTCTCAGTGCTCAACTCTAATACGATCGGTCTACTGCGCTCAGCGAATTCGACTTTGATAGTCGTCTTATTTCCCACGATCCCCTAGTAGACTCCCTCATCGTCTACCCATCCTTCCTCCAACTCTCATCCTATCTTCAATCCTCATTCTCATTCTCTTTCTTTCCAATCTAGCTGGTCTACAACATCCAATCCAATGCGCGTCGCAGCCTTTCTCTTCTCTCTCGGATTCTTCGCCTCGGTCCTAGCGGGTATGTCCCATCACACATTCCCATTCCCGTTCTCGATTCCGATCTCCAACTGACATCCCGAAACCCCAGCCCCGGTGGCCGAACCCAAAACCCCAATCCTCTTCGCCAAAGACCCCATGTCAATCCATAAGCGTGCACCAGCACCCGCACCCGCACCCGTCGTCGTGGTCTCCGTCCCAGACCCGTCTTTCGACACGAACGACGGGCCCTCTGACGATGCTTGCGTGGCGATTTGTGGGATCAAGCGGGTCGAGGGAGCCAAGAGTGAGCGGGAGGCTTTGTGTAGTGTAGATGGGTTGAAGGCTACTCGTGAGTTATTATTGGTGGCAAGGGAAGACACAGTCGCCACTGGGGTGGCTGGAATTTCTGTTTCATGATTGTTGTCGAGTGTAGATGTCGGGCTGGGGATCTAGATGCAGATAAGGATAGAAGCTGACATACCTACCCACAGTTGATTGCGCTCAATGCATTGACACTACCTGGCCCGACACAACATGGGAAGACTCGGCGATGGCAGAATACCACCGAATAGTCGATGCCTGTGATGACTCCCCTAGCCAACAGTGAGTCTCTCTCCCTCTTCCTCTTATGCAATTTCACTATGCACGCTGGTCGCAAGTGTTATCCGTCCTCACCTCATCGCGTTGGACCTGTGCTGATAATCTCGTCAGGGTGATGCGCCATTCGAACAACTCATAGGACCTGACCGATTCTCTTGTACCATACGCCACCTCCTCCTCCGTCTGAAACATCCCTCCCCCCTTCCATTGAGGCCGCGCTTCGAATTTGAGTATGACCTTCAAGTCCGCTCTACGATAAAGCCCGGTCGATCTCACCATCCCACCATCCCACCATCCCAACCGAACGTAAACCCTAAAATTCCCGAGAGGATAGTGATAGATGCGTTCGGTCAGTTCTGTATATAGGTTGTCTAGTTTCTGCCAGTCAGTCATTGAGATCGAGTTTTTGTATCGTCGTAAACAGATTTGTGGATTTGCTTGGAGAAGATCGTAACAGATATTGAAAGAAGATTTATGTTTGATGCAATTACATTCTTTATGCCCCTGCTTCTATTGATCGTGGTCCGGTCTGATCTGTACGCTGATGGACGTGGGCTTTTTTCTGGGTGGATTTGGGACGGTCAACTACACGACGACTGGGTGATCTCCATTCCGCTCGTACTTTCAACATGAAGAATGATGTTACACAGTACCCTAGATCTCTCGACCCGAAACATCACCACGCCACGGCGAAACACTCACACACCACCAATCCCCAACCCTACCTCCCCACTATCATCACCACCACCACCGCCTCCTTGCTTCCTAGTCCCAGCCCCGGGACTAAACAGATCATGCTGTATTTGGCGTCCTGCACTATTTTCCCTCTTCTTCGGTGACCTTTGCGACCTCTCATGCACCCCATCAGACAACGCGGGGGACATGATCGGTGTCGACAACGTCCTAACCGAACTGGTCGTCTTCCCTTGTCTCGGTGACATATTATCGAGCTCAACAACCCCATTCGACCAGGGGCATTGACACCTTCCCCCAACGGGACTCGCGGTACCCTGCACGACCGTCCACTCCTTTATCCAGATCTCAAGGACGCCTACCAAGCTCATACCGCCTGCTAGATTCTTTCCCTCAGGGCGTCCATGTGCTTTCCGCATACCAGCCGGCAAAACTCGTCCAGGTTCCAGACACATTTCCGCATCTTCAAACGGATCGTCGCTGGAGATCAGACATGGTGCCAAGGTTATGGAGAGGTTTAGAGGTGTCATCCGTGTTTCTGCTTTGAAGGCTGTGAGGTGATGCAGGAGGTGCAGAAGATTTTGGAGGAGAGTTTGCGTGGATTGAGGGAGAGTCGGGAGGAGGGTTTGTCTTATGCTAGGAGAGGAAAGGGAAGTCAGCGAGCTGGAGGTGAAGTGCGGTCTGAGATGTTGAAGGACTTACTCTGCCGCAGTTTTGACGCTTCGCACGGTCTCGTATGATCCCTTGGTGATCAACGGGGTCTTGAAGCTTCTCAACCATCGTTTCAGTATCGTCGCTGGGAGGAGAGGATCTTTTTGGGCGATATCGGACCAGGGAAGGTTTGGCTGGTGGTCCAGAGGGAGGGACAGGATGGATTGTATAGGCGTGATGAAGGGGGACTGTCATGGCATATAGTCAGTGATCGGTCAATGATAATAGGATCCTAGCATGCGGGACTAAGAGTAATACAGTCGACAGGTATACTTACATTTGAGCCTCTTCTGTATACTCCTTCGGTGGAACTGCAATCCACCAAAATAACACGAGCCAAGTCCACCAAGAGTCTCAACGATCGACTTCCCTCCTTATCGAATAATTCAACTATCTCCCTGCCCCAGAATCCACCGCGCAGGCCATCATCAGTAACGTCCTCCTTGATACCACTTGAACCAGAATCAGGAAGACGGGAGAAGGATGGTAAAGGAAGATATGACGTGGCCGCAGAAATAGTCCTTGTGAGTGTTGAGTAACCCCATGCGGAAGCAGGTGACGCTGCTCTCGCTTTTTCGGCATGCAAGGTATTCGATTGGGCTCGCCTCGATACCTGCTCTATCTCTGGGTGATCCCTGAGGACGTCCGCTTCCTGTTGAAGATCGTGGAGCGATAGGTCGAATCCTTTGAGTGAGAGATTGTGTACGCTCGAGAGGAGGAGTAGAGATTGCGTTGGATAGAGCTTTGCGTGAGATTTCGGCGAGAGAAGGGGAAGAATGTATGGGAGTATAGCTGGGAAAATGCCATTGTATCATGTTAGTTCTTGCCACTAGACTTGACAAGGGTTCTTTGAAGGGGCAGGGCTATAGCGAATCATGAGCTTACTGCGAGTAAGGAGCGATGGATGGACTATATAGAGTCGCTTCAGATTCTTGCGATATCTACACCACAGGTCAGTGATATAACCTTGTCTTCGAAAATTTATAGATCCCCTCCAAGTCTGCGCAACTCACTTCCTAGGTATCCGAGAATACCTCCAGACCCACCACCCCACACCCGGTAATCTCCTTCCCTTCCCCTTCCCTAATCCTTCATCAGGATCAGTGTCACCTGCCATGATGACCAGCACATATTTCCCTTCACCTTCCTCACCTACCCAGGGCTCAATCTTTCTCAACAAGGTCTCGAAGAGATCAGCATCAGTAATGCTGGGATCGACCTCCTGCACAGCCGCAAGGGAGAGCACCAGTACGGGAGCGGAGATGGGCGGGGGATGGGATCTATCAGTCGGATACAGTATACGAGTCGTATCGATGTGAGATCTACGGGACTTTGAGGGTGACTCATGAGGTGAGGTATTTGATGCTGACGATGCCGGTATCCCGACGTCGGTGGACCACACACTGCTTAACCCGCTTCGACGCCATGCAGCCCGACCAGTTTCGCTGACTAGACGAACAGTCCTCCCAGTATAGCTTGTGGAGGTATTCTGAGATTCTGGAGAAAGGGTAGGCCGGGATGTGGCTAGGGATAATCGGGAGAGGGTCGACATCAGGGGAGAGGTTGTGGAAGAGGACGAAACGGGAATAGGGGAGGATGAGGGTGGTGAAGGCGAGTGGTCCTGTGGCGGGGCTGACGATGAGCCCGAGCGAGATGAAGGGGGCGACATGATCCTGAGTGTCTGCCCCTCCTGATCGTCTGGATGTGTAAGGACAATGAGGACGGGATGAGTGAGGATATGAAATATATGGAGAGAGGATGAATGATTTATGGTTATTATGGTTATTGTATTATAATACAGGCTGCCACGTGACTAACCCGGGCGCAGATAAGATCTAGGATTCAGGCACGGATTCGCAATGGCGTGCTTCTTGGAATCCGACTTTTTGGGAATTACTATATATTCAGATATATACTTATACAACAAATATATATTTCTACTGAACATAACTTCACCTCCCAGACTTACCCGCACTATGACGGCCATTCCCCGTTCCCTCGCCCGCTTCGCTTCGACCTCAGCAGTCAGCGCCAGCCGACCCAAAATCGTAGTCATCGGTGGAGGTGAGTCTGCTTCTGTGGCGATACTAGGTCCCTCAGTTACTGATGCACTTGTTCTTCCTATAATTCACCCGATAGGAGCCGGCGGTCTAGCAGCTGCCAACCAGATCTACAACTCGTTGAAAGCTTCCAATCAAACCCTCGGCGACAAGGTTATCACGATTGTCGACCCGGCTTCGTTCCATGATTACCAACCTGGATGGACGGTCGTTGGGTCTGGTTTGGCCAAAAAGGAGTCGTTCCGTCGGCCATTGGATTCGCTCATCCCCAGCTACTTTGAACATGTCAAGCTTGGTGCTAAGGGATTCGAGCCAGGGAGCAACCAGGTTGTACTGAGTGATGGGAGCAAGTTGGGTTACGACTATTTGGTGGTTGCCGCTGGTATCCAGATCAGTGAGTAGCTTAACGCTGCACTTGTGTCAGGTGGATAGCGGCTACGGAAAGCGAATAACACAGGCTGATACCACCTCGACCAGATTGGGACAACATCAAGGGTCTTTCTTCAGCTATTTCCAACCCCGCTAAGACCAAAGTCTCTTCCATCTACTCGTACGAAACAGCAGACAAGACATGGGACCTGATCCGAGACTTTAAGGAAGGACAAGGGGAGGCAATCTTCACCCAGCCTTTCGGACCCGTCAAATGTGCCGGTGGTAAATCACATTCTCATCGTTCTGCGTGATCTCCCAGCTGATTTCTGGTTGTTTTGTGCCAATCCAGCTCCCCAAAAAATCGCCTACATGGCCAACTCTACTTGGAAATCCACCAACACCCCCATCAAATCAACCTTCGTGACAGGCATGCCAACAATGTTCGCCGTCCCCAAGTACTCCGCAGCTCTCAACGAGATCCGAAAAGCCAAGGGTATCGACGCTGAATTCAACACAAACTTGGTTGAGGTCAAGGCCGATTCGAAGAGTGCCGTGTTCGAGGTCCTGGCTGGGGATAAGAAGGGCGAGAAGGTGGAGAAGGAGTTTGGACTGCTACATGTTGTCCCTCCTATGGGACCTCTGAGCTGGATCAAGAGCAGTCCATTAGCCGACGCGGCTGGATGGGTGGATGTGGATCAGGGAACGCTTCAACATAAGAAGTATGAGAATGTGTTTTCTCTAGGTGACTGCTCCAGCTTGCCCACTTCCAAGGTATGTCTTGTTGTAATTTTTATTCTGGACAGCAGTCAAACTGTGATCGTGCGGTGCAACTGTGCTGACCAACGTTGCTTTCAATGCGTCCAACAGACCGCAGCAGCTATCACCGGCCAAACCCCCGTCCTAGTCCACAACCTCGTCTCCCATCTTCAAACAGGTAAAGTAGGTGGAGCAATCTACGACGGTTACACCTCATGTCCCCTATTCGTCGGTCACGGCGAACTACTCCTGGCGGAATTCAAATACGGCGGTGTTCCTGAAGAGACCTTCGGGAGGTTTGTGGACCAGGCCAAACCCAATCGGTATGTCTTTGTTCGCCCTTTTCCGACCATACTGCTGGATCGCTGTATCAAGCGCTCCCTGTCATCGGAGGGCCTTTTTGCTGATCCAGAATCGTCTACAGGTTCTTCTACCACCTGACCAAGGACGTTTTCCCCGCTGTCTACTTCTCGAGAATGCTAAAAGGACAGTGGTACGGTCCCAAGGGTCTTTTCGTATGTCTTCCACCTCGTTCAGCTACAAGCTATTGAACAGATTGCTGACAAATTAAACAGCCCCCTCAGTTCATCCCTTCGTAGACGCTAGAAACTCTGTGTTGTCAGTTTGCATTGCATTGCACTGTATGGATGTATGCATTTTCTTTAGCTTGAGGATATGGTTGAGACTATTGATTGTGGCTCTTCAGGGACAAGGGATGGGAACAACTGATATGAAATATTTACTGACTACAACGACACTTACCTGTCTTTCACGCATATCATTGATAAAATGGGTACGATGAGCGACATTCATTCGCCTAAGTCGGTTGTCAATCTGGTTCGACAAACAACGCCAAACGAAATTGAGATGTCCCAACGAATCCGTCAACATCGTCATGCCGATCGGACAATCATTCACCCAGACCCTCGACCGATGACATCGGACCTCTTTCCCTTCTACACACCTCTCCTCCAACAGAAGACGCAATTTCGCGACGACCGTTTCCCCGATCTCGGTCCTCCGCACTAACCCAATCCTCCTTGACCCCAACACGACAAAGGGGACCCTACTTTGATAAGTTTCATCATCCATACAGAAATTGTCCTCGCTAGTATCGGTGGGTGGAGAGCGGGAGTTGAATGGATGGTGTTCGAAGGCGTCGGATGGGTTGTGGTGTGATGTGGGTGCGCTGCTTAGGACTGATTATACATATCGTGTTCATGGCGTGGATTGTCTTTTCTTTTCCATATCGTTTGCTCTGTCTGTGATCGCTACACTACATTACCAGGGAGGTATACTATTTACAGAACACATCAAGGCTACTCACCGTTCTAATACTTACTGAGCTCTACGACACTAATTCTTGACCAGGGGCGGACAATGCTATTATACTTGGTCCGACACGGTCAGACAGATTAGTACGTCTTAACACCAGTACTCTTCTCATCCCACATCCATCTGCTCTCAATCCTGGACCACCAATACAAACACAGAGACTGACACATCGACCCAACCGCCAACAGCACCCACCAGAATCTCGTTCAAGGCCAGCTGGATATCCCACTCAACACCAATGGGAAACTCCAATCTCTCCAACTAGCTCACCACCTCGCCATGGTTCCTTTCACAGAAGCTTGGTCAAGCGATCTCATTAGAGCTGAGGAGGTGTGTTATCCCTTTCACCCCCAGACCAAGGAAAGGGAAGGGGAAAATCACCTCAGCGGATGGTATGAAAATAAGTGGCGGCTAATGGCTAATACTGTAATGCCACAGACAGCCAGGACGATCCTCAGCTTCCATCCTAAGGTTCAACTGAGACCTGATGCTCGACTCAAAGATCGGGCTTATGGGAGCTTGGAAGGGAAGTTGTGGACTGGGGAAGGGATTCCTGATGATGCTGAGAATCCTGAAGTGTGAGCAGACGTTCTGGTTATTCTTCCAACCACTTGTCACAAATCCCAACGTTTGTCAATTACTTCGACGGTCTATGATTACCTACTTACGTCACTCGGTACCAGACTCACAAAGAGACTCCATGGATGGTTAGACGAACTCATCAAAGTCCATACCCCCCTCTCCTCGCCGGCGGGTACACCCCCCTCCTCCCATCCACCATCACCTTCCTCCCCAATTTCCCCCGGCACATCTCTAAATGGGGGAACCGGAATAATCCTAGCGTTAACCCACCAAGAATGTCTTCTATCCCTCCTCAACCTCCTTTCACCTACCACAAACCCTCCCACCCCTCTTCGAGAACATCATCCTCCCCCTCCTGACATAAAGGGTGGAACGGGGGAAAAGGGAAGTGGAACTGGGATGAAGTCGCCGATAGACGTAAGTGTTCCGATTGGGGTGGATACTTCTGTCGAATGTGGGGAGACGGCGGTGGCTATTGTTAGGGTTTGGTGGGAAGGGGAGCAGGGTGGGTTGGTTTGTAGAGGACGGCTGGAGGCTTGGGGAGTTGATGAGCATCTTCATCAGGTTTAGTGTGTTCTTTACGGTGGATTACTTAGATTCCATAGATGTAATTAGATTTGGTAATTTGGGAGGATTCGGTGTCATTATGTAGTATGGTGTAGATGATGTGCAGTCTTTGAATGCCTCTACTTTCGATCGAGGGACGTGTTACTTCGGTCCTTGGATTAAACTGATCTGACGTTCCGTTACTCTCATATCTTAATTTCTTCAACGATTATCCCTTTTCTGACCTGTGATTGTCCAGTGCGGCATTCACGTCAAACAGCATGGAGAGAACATCCGTTCTGACTGGTGCACATGTACATGTCGAAAGTGACCTACGCTCTGACCTCCTTGGGAACCACCATATTCCTCCCCTCCTCCAACCGTAACCTCGCAAGCTTCTCCAGGATCTTCCTTTCCTTCCTCTCCTTCCTCCCCTTCCTGATTGCCAACCTGACCGCTCGATCCCCCTCAACCCAACTCCCACCCTCCGGATCCGATTCATCAATCTTCCAAATCATCCCGTCCCTCCTCTTATCCCTCACCTCCCTCTTCTCTAATCTAAGCTTCTCATCAAACTCCACCCCAGCATCTTCCCGCACCTCATTGAAAGTCCTGGAACGAAGTGTCAGACCCTCTAGGCCCACTTCATCGGATTCCAGGACATCCTTCAAGCCCTCGTCCCGACCTCCTTCGACCCATTGTGACACTTTATCTCGAACCTCGTGAGTCCGGGATAATGATTCTGCGGCCCGTCGGAGATTCCAGCCGGTTGTTTGCTTGGCACGTGAGAATCTCGGTGAGAGCTCTTCAGAGAGGTAGAGGGGCATGAAGGTGTCGAGGTCTGGGTCGGCGATGGATAGGGATCGATGCAGGTAGTCATTGGACCATGTTTGGTCTGGTGGTGGAGGCGCTCGAAGGTTTCGTGGGAAACTTAGGGCAAGTTGCGTTTGTGCTAGATGAGAGGGTTCGACAGGAGTAAAGGTCGTTGCGCGTGCTGCGAGTGGATCCATGTCGTATTCACCAGCTATGTCACGATAAGTGATCCAATTAGTCCAACTGTGTCAAGTAGGGTGAGCGGAGTGCGGACAACTCACCTGCCGGTTTTGGCGGGTCTTTGACCTCTGGCCAAGGTATCCGAACCATTCCAGTCTGCGCATCAGGGACGATCGAACTCTCGCCGGTCAGCTTTGCCGCAAATCGCGGCCAGATGACCTGTCGCTTAGTCGTGACAGAGAATCCTCCTGTCGACACTCTCGAAGCAAAGACTGAGCTCTCGCCCTTCTCTTCCACACATAGCTGTACGTTGCTGTAGTGGATTGGACGAGCAAGGGCCACCTGGTTCGACTGAGCAAGAAAACGGTCTTTCTCCTCTTGACTCAGGGATTGAAAGTTGGGAGGTAAGGGCTTGATCGTGTTTGATCGGTTATTCTATCAAGAAAAATCAGCATGTAGCCTCTTTGCGTATGTAGCTTTCCTTTACTCACTGAAACGCCCTCAAGAAACACTCGGTTCCTCTTCATGTCTGTATCCTTCACCTTGTAAACCTTCCAACCCCCATCTTTGCCTCTACTTTCATCCAAATACTTCTCTGAGGGCTTCCCAACCGTCAGTCGCACCTTATCGCCCACTCGGATGTTCCATTTCCTGATCCGATCTGATGGAGGAACGTAGGCTCGTGGGGTATGAGGCAGGCGCGAGGGCGATATGGGATGGGAATTACCGGTGCTGGGAGTGAGGTGGTAAAAGCCTAGTATGGAGGGTTAGTTTGATAGTATAAGTCATCGACTTGATAGAGAAGGGTCAATAGTTCGAGGCTCACCCTTGGGCACCGCATTTCTGACCATGGCAGATACGCTATCTTCTACTTCCAAGCTTGGGATATGGGGTGTATGTTTTGAGTAATGAATAATGAGGATGAATGATACACTTTTCGACGGTCAGGTCAAGAGACCTTATCACCGCTCTTTCAACAACACGTCATTATTCCCGGCGGGTGGTGGAGGGCCCCACTGTTGTTGCTTCGTTCAACTCGTTGCATTCATTCGCATTATAGAAGTACTGGACATTCTCTTCCACTAGACATCAGAGGAGATGGCTCACCCTAGTGCGGTAACAGCACCTCTGGACATCAGGAACATCTTCCGACCATCTGATCATGTTCTTTTCGCTATACCATGTCGACTCGCATCAGCTACCGGTGGACAGACCAAGGCAGAACTTGTCCTCGCGTCTAACAGATCGAGCGGGTTGGATCAAGGGGGGTAAGCCTACACTCTCACTATACACCGCTCTTCCCTGCTCAAAAATTAACGACTGATCTGAACTGCTGTCAGAATTGTGATCCTGAGCCAGTCATCCTCCCCAGCTTCAATCGTCATCCTCCGTACAATGGCTGTCACCTCGCAGTTCACCCAAAGTATCTTACAAAGCCCTCCATCCCCTTCGACGTCCTTCTTTCATCAGAGCGCAAAACCTCGTAGGTCACACTTCTAAATGCCAATTGATTTTCGTTCAATGACGTTCTCAACACCGATGCTCCGCAGATATGGACTTGAAGCTGCGGGACGGCGACGGACCTGTTTTGCAAATTCAGATCAAGGCTCAACACACTGCTAAGGTTCATCTGCTGTTGGGGGAGATCCGAAGACTTACAGAAACCGCTCGTGAGAAATCTCAGTGATCGATGAGAGGCTGAGCTGACTCAATTCCAAAGGACTTGCTGCAATACCCAGGACGCTTTCTCATGCGTGGCTGGAATTCTATCCGGTCGACGTTCCTGCACCAAAGGTAGAGGACGTGATGCTATCACCTCAGGGGTCGACCTCGACTCTTACATCGCCCACGACATCGACTCCAAATCTTTCCACTGCCCATGTCTGTAAGTGTCGAAAATGTTAGTCTTCTGTGTTGCTGATCTGACGGTCGTATCCGCAGTGGACCTCGCCAAACCCCTCTCAGAGCTTGAAATATCCCCAAACGCCACAACGCCCACGGCACTCTTGGCTGAAGATGATTTCCCCAATCCCTACCTGCCTTCATTTTCTCGAACTGAATTTGTCAGGAAACGAGTATTTGCGAAAGAAGCCGAATGGTCTTCTAGGTCCTCGATACGGTATGCCATTTTTGGAACCAATCTCCGTTCTTTCCCTTTGCCTTCCAAAAGGTCTAATCGAGTTATATAGGGTCCGAATTTCCACCTACAATGTCAACGATAAGCTCCCACCACCATCAACAACAGATCTCCAACCTCTGATTGCAGGCTCACCTGATCTAATTGTATTAGGGCTCCAAGAGGTCGATCTCCGTTCTTCTGCTCTATTGGTATCTCAGGGAGATGGGCGGTCTGAGGCTTGGACATCTGCCTTGTTTAGTGCCCTAGGTGCTGAGTCAGATAAATGGGAACGGGTTGCTGTCAGCCAGTACGTTGGGGTAGTGCTGATCGTCTTGGTGAAGAAGGATATGAGGGACGCGATTAGTCAGATCGGGCAAAGTGAGCGGGGCATTGGTTTGATGGGATTTGGCGTGAGTCAGCAGTGGGAGTTGCTACTATTGTTGTCATCGGCTGCCTGGCTGATTAGACTACTCTGTGCAGGGCAACAAAGCAGTCAGTCGAATGTTCATTATTTTTACTGCCTGAAGAACTAATCTTAGGGTAGGGTGTTGCTGTGCGACTCAAAATCCATGATACCACTTTCTGCTTTATCAATGCCCGTGAGTAAAAGCATTTGATGCCATTCACCAGCCAGCAGTGTCAGTATGAAGCTCAAATTGGGTTCTCAGATCTGGCAGCTTTTGCAACTGCACTTGACAGGCGGCGAATGGATTACACGAACCTCCAAAGAGGACTTGCTTTTCCGCTACCTTCTCAAGGGGAGATTTCCAATCCAGCGTTCGAGAGATATCTGCCTGTTGGGAGGCTGCTTTGTCCCGATGATTGTGATGTTCTTGTAAGTTTCCGTCAGAAGTCATCCGTTGAGGATTATCTAACAGGCAGTGTCAACTCAATCAAGAGTAGAATGGGCTAAGCTGACTCTTGCTCATTTAGGTTTGGATGGGAGACCTCAATTACCGAATTGATATTGACGATGATGAAGTTCGCCGACTGGCTTCGGAGAAGAGGTGGTCGGATTTACTGGAGAAGGATCAGTTGAAAGCTGATATACGATCTGGCAAGTCTTTCGGAGGGTTCTCAGAAGGGCCGATCAACTTCCCACCGTGAGCTGGTCAAACGCAATAATAAGACGACTACGCTGATGACAGTGGTGTCTTCAGCACATTCAAATACCTTCATGGTACCACCGACTTCGACAGTAAACGAGCGCCTGCGTATACCGATCGTATCCTTTTCATCAACCCTCAGGCAAATCCCCCCGCAGGCCCATTGCCGAATGGCTCGTCGAGCTCACTCCCTTCGACGGACTCTACAGGCGCTGAGAAGCAATCACCTCACTCCGCAATTTCTTCTCCACAAGAGGATCAGTTCCCAAAAGTCACATGCGAGGAATACAGCTCTCAGCCCTCAATTCTTTACTCAGATCATCTCCCAGTTTCTGCCCTGCTGGTATCGGAAATTGCAGTAGTCGACGAGGAGAAGCGCGCAAAGGTGTTAGCAGGGATTATGAGCGAATTAGATCGGTTGGAAGAGGTCTATAAACCGAGTATAGAGATTTCCGAGATGAGTCTGGACTTTGGAGAAGTCAGGTGAGTTTCTCTCATGGCTTTGAGACGGCGTGGAATTGTATGAGTGGAGGAGGCGCTGACGAGCGGGAAAGTTATCGACGACCAGTGACTCGAGAGATCAAGATGACGAATAATGGGAGAGTAACTGCACCGTTCAGATTCCGCTCCCCATCTCCAAATCAGCCAATCTGTACGTGGTCGTCTTCTTTGATTCTCGCGAAAATTGGTCATGAAGCAAGCTGACTTCCTTCCTTGTCTAGGCAAACCTTTCTTTTGGGTCATTCCTTCGGAAGGAGTGGTGAAGAGTGGCGAGGTGGAAGTTTTGAAGGTCGTGGCTGCGTTTGATGAGAGGTTTGCTGGACGATTGACCCTGGGCGAGGAGGACATGAAAGGTGAACTGGCATCTGGTCTTCTCTTTACAGTCACCTAGTCGGGACTGCGGCTGACTAATGTTTTGACCTGGCGTTTAGATGTTTTGGTCCTAGAGACTCTCGGTGGCAAAGACGCAGTGAGTCCGTCGTCCTGTGGTGTCCAGAAGCAAGCGTCTAACGATTTATCGATAGTTCATCACGCTCCAGGCGTCACCATTACCCACCATCATCGCTCTTCCTCTGCATCTGCTTGCTCAATCTACGGCGTCGTCCATTCGAGATCTCTCTTCCCAAGACCGTAAGGCGCTGGCACTGCGTTCCGGATCAGATCCCTATGCCGAGGTCTCGAGAGGAGTGAGAACCGCTAGGGAGATATGGAAACTACTAGAGAGCTTGATGGAGTCTGGGCCGCAAACGAGAACATTAGAGGATTCAGCCGATATGACTGCGGGAAGTCTGGAAGATGTCTTGCAGATCATCGAGGTGTGTGATACATTTGTGATAATAAGAAATCGACTGAAGGGGTGTATATCACTCGCATCAGGTCCTAGATACAGCTTCTCCGCTTCCTCAGCCATCCAATCCACAGTCTCTATTGGCAGCGCTCTTGCACATCTTGACAGCCCTTCCAACACCGCTGCTCCCGATTCCACTCCAAGCGAGATGTGCAGCATCCAAAAACAGAGATCAGGCTTTTGGACTCTTAGAGGAAGTCGGTCAGGTCGAGCGGAATGTCTTGGTCGGCGTGATCAGCGTCTGTAGACTGTGCTTCGGCGGGTCAGCAGACGGCACTGCCGCGGACGAAGAGACGAGAGCAAGGTTGGAAGGTTTAAGTGAGTTTGGTAGTAAGCACTTCAAGCTACATTTGGATTGCTGTAACTTTGCTCCCGGGGGTACAAGCAGCTGACAAGTTCGTCCAGTCGTGGCTCTCTCCCCAGCTCTTTTTGGACCATCTTTCCGGTCTCCGCCTTCACCCACTCTACAAATTGGGATAACATTGGAGCAAGAGGCTCGGAAGAAGTTTACTGGACTCCTGCTTGAAGGTTGAACAATGCCGCCGGGAGTTTGGTTGACGCCTTAGCCCCGCTTGTTGGTGATTGCGAGTGATCATGAGCAGGGGGAGGAACGTATATTGCATCTTGCATTGGACAGTCATGCACAATCTGGCACACTTATGGTGTTCGGTATTATCAGCACGCAGTCTATTCCCCGCCGGATACTGCGGCTCAAACGGTTCATATATTTTGTTACTGTACTTCAGGGCGAAAGTCTGATAACCTGCTCTGAAAGAACTGTTCTCGTTCTTAATCGTGGCTAACCTACTGCCAGGATCGGAGAGGTGCCGTGCCTATGATGCTTTCATCCCGAGTCCCAAGTCCCTATAATCACCAAAGCACACCCTCTGGATCGAAAATGTCGTACTCGATATCAAATCCGACACCCGGCCTTGGCGGAGATGGCCGATATAGAGTGAGTTGCAGTATCGCGATGCGGGTGTATCCGACCCAAGATCTTCAATAGATATGCGTCGTGGGAATTAAATGAGCTAACGCCAACAAGCTTCCATGATACTCCACCATCATCCATCATGACAGTAGAAGTCACAACAGCAAATGGGGTACACAATGAGCCAAATGGGACCGATTACAACAAGAAGCTGGAGGCAGCCCTCAAACCACCTAAACATGTCTCCCTCCCCTTAGCGCGGGGGATGTGTCTATCCTACTGGCTTCAAAGTGTTCGGAACAATCCCCTCCTAAATCTTCGGACCACGGAAGATCTCCCATCTACTGCGGACGTAGTGATTATCGGTTCTGGGGTGAGTGCATCTTCGCCAGTTCTATTCGAGGTCCGTTCAGTATCTCTGAACGGGAAGATAGATGAGCAGAGAGGCTAGGATACTGATAGATGAGAGAAACTAGATTACAGGCTCGTTATCGGCGTTGAAATTACTCCAGAGTGATAAACCACCAAAATCTGTTGTTGTGCTAGAAGCTCGAGAATTCTGTTCAGGAGCTACCGGTCGCAATGCTGGACATTGTAAACCAGATCAGTATAGGGGGTTTGCAAAGTTCTCTCAGGCAGTGGGAGTGGAGCAGGCCATCAAGGTTTGTCCCCAATCCTTGTTGATCAACTTTGGTCACTGTCAGGGTATTTTGCTGAAATGATGATGAAGATACTGGAAAACGAACAGAAAACTTGGGAGACGGTGGTCAAATTCGTCAAAGACAACCAGGTGGAATGTGAACTATGGGCTGGACAGAGTGTGAGTCACCCATCGGAATTTTGACGTGGTGTCAAATATTGATGACTTTCGCTGCAGTACGAAGTGCATATGACAGAAGACGTTTCGATAGCGGCCAAGAAGAGTCTGGAAACGTACGTCGCTTCGGGTGGGAACGCCTCGAGGATTAAGATAACGAGTGATCCCGTCGAAGCGGAGAAAGTGGGTCGTCTGCAATATAGTGTAATTGCATGTGTGTTGACGATATATTCAGTTATCGAAGCTCAAAGGCGCTCGGTCGGTATTCTCCACCAATGCGTCTACCCTGCATCCCTGGAAATTGGGTAGGTCCATTCAAAAATCTGAGGAAAGATCGATATCACAGAACGAAGCTGAGATAGACGTGAATAGCCGCATTTGTCATGGATCAAGCTTTGAAGCTCGGCGTAAACCTTCAAACGTGGACTCCCGTCTCTGGCGTCTCGCCATCGACTTCGCCCAATTCGTTGGATCAATGGGAGGTGAAGACTTCCCGAGGGAGTATTACTGCACCAACGGTGATTCATGCGACGAACGCCTATGCCAGCGCTCTCGTTCCTGAGGCTGATGGTTTAATTCGTCCGACGGCTCATATGTGAGTCTTTTCATTCCGGTAATCTCCCATGTTTCCATTGACAATCTACAGGTGTAACCGAGTCACTCCCCCCTCTTCTCATTCGGGAACCAACGCCCTCCGGAACTCGATGGGAGTCGTTTACCCAAACGGCTCATACTCCGTTAACCCGAGACAAGGGGGGGACGGTAATGTCTTCTTCGGCGGATGGAACCCGGGCCAACCGAAACTCATCGAATACATTTCGAAGGACGAGGCTCGTCGCACTGATGATAGTCTGGACGACTTCCCGCCGGTCTCAGAGGCTGTCAGGGATCTTGTCGTAGATGGCTTTGGTTGGTGAGTCACGGATAGTCAGTCATGAACGATGCTGATGTGCTATGAATAGGGCTGACGGAGAGTATGGGAGCTCGATGAAGTTCTCTGCGCAATGGAGTGGGATTTTGGGAATGGTGAGTTCCTTTGTACCTCTCCAGCGTCTATTCCTGGTCCACGCCGGATATAAGCTAAGTCGTGGTCAATGTAGACCGGGGATCACGTACCACTAGTGGGTGCAATTCCGGGAAAATCAGGACAATGGATATGTGCAGGCCACAATGGTCATGGGATGGTATGTTCTGTTCGATTCATTCTACTTCGACAGTAGATAGGACGAGCTAACGCATACCCATGCCCTGTTTCATTCTTTAGGCGAGGATCTTCACGGCCGCCCCGGGTTTGGTACAACTGGTACAAGGTGGTGCCTGGGCTGATACTGGCTTACCGGAGTGTTTTGAGCTTACAGCTGAGAGGCTGGACAAGTTGAGACAAGCGGCAGGCCTTTCATAACGTCTTCAAATGGATCCGCACGACGCCGCTCGATATATTCGATAGATGACGAACGTATAGAACCCGATGTATCATCACTATATAGTGTATAGCCCGAAACAAATGAGAGCGCGGAAAGAGTCTCGTCGCTTCCCTTGTTCATCAGCCACCACTTGTGTCTTTATACGAAGTCGTCAGTGCATTGCAGCGGGGCGAGGTATATAGCACTACGCAAATCTGGTATTCGTAATTCTTGCCTTCCACCGATACGCAGAACAGCGACGCCAAGAGCTCGACTACCATTTATAGCTTACAGCTCAAGAAGGTTCTGCCGCGATCCGACAACGGGTGACTACCCGGCTCCTGACTAAGGTTTAAAGTTGTCCTGACTCAGTTCCGCACAAGATCGTCGTCTATTCTTTCCGCCATTTACCCGCGGGCTGGAAGTTGAATCATAAAATATCGCTGATTGGCTTGGGGAATGGGCACATCATCACCTTGAAGTTCCTATCGTACAATGTATTCCTCACTTTTATTTCTCGCATTAGTGCCGTTGGTCATCAGCGCTCCTGCTGAGCGACAACTCGAGCGAGATGGGAATTCATTGGCGTCTGCTCAGCGTGTGAGCGCTCATTCCCCGACTCTTGCTTATCCGGAGACACCAAGGAACCCGGAGTTCTCAGCTTGTACTCTCTCTGAGAAGAGGGTGTTAGTAGTAGGAGGCTCTGAAAGGGTAGAGCTATACTATCACTGCAGGTACGTCAAGCAGAGCGACCATCTGCATCTTACTCCTCCGCCTCTGTTCTCATCTCTGCCCTCTTGATTGACACATACCAGTACGTCAGCCATCCCAGGGCATGGATTCAGTCGTCGAGATGACTCGGACGGGACCATGATGGGCTCAGAGCTTAAAGGTACCATCGGTCTCACTATCGTGAGTTTCCCCTATGCCTGGTGGAATACAAGTTCACTGTTAACCTCCATCCAAAGACATTGGGCCTCATCGCTCTGGGCTGCCTTTTTGGCCCATTCTTAATAGCGGACGCAGAGAACGACGGGATTCGGCTATGGTACGTATTCTGGGGTTGTCTTTATACCTTACCCGGAGGAATCATAGTGGCTATCCCTGTGATGAAGGACGATTTTGGGGCGGAGCGTAGCAGGGAAGTTACGGTCATTGGGACGTTGATGTTGACTTGGGGTGTTTTATTTTCCACCTTTGTGAGCCGTTCTTGAGCTGTTGCTGCTATGTCATGACTGCTGATGTTGCGCCAGGCGTCTTTACCAGATCAATACCTCCATAAACCGGCTAAAGCATGGAATGCCTGGAAACAAAGAAGAGCTGGTGCCGGACATGGTGAAGAAGTAGACCTGAACCCAATGAATCAACAGAATCCTAATCAGAATGTCGTCAATCCGAACGGACTGCCGGGAGAGGGCAATGCGAATAATGGAAACGGTGCAGACCTAGTTGAGGACGGTGCCGAGACTGCCCATAGGAACCAGGACGAGAGAGGAGCGAATGGCAATGGCGTGGGCGAAGACGGGGAAGATGTAGCGAAGAACATGGACGGTAACAATAATGGGGCGATATCGTAGACCGCTCAATAATCAGAAAGAACACTCGTCATCAGGCTCGCTCTCGTCGTAGTTTCAAATTGACCTCTGTTTATTCATTAGTCAGAACAAATCCTTCATCTTGCTCGTTTTGCTTATAGGTTGTATGCATATCACAAGTCGTCTAGTCGATCACGCGTCAGTCGGGACCTGCTGCGTCAAATGCCTGACTGCGTAGCTTGATTTGAGGAACAGTTTCCGAGGTAGTACGAATGAATCTCATGACATCTCGGCATGGTCAACGTACCGTACCTACTCCGCCACAGCCAAGCCGAGTCCAGTCAACCAGTCCAATCATCCGGTGTAATGGCGGTGAGTATCACGACGACGACCACCTTATAAAGCGGAATCACAGACTTGATATCTCTTCCCTTCAAGTCAACAGGCAACCTTCACCTATCTGCACTCTTGCTTGCACCTGCGCCGCAATGTCCATCAGGACCCTATCCTCCCCCACGAAGCTCGTCTCCTGGGACGAGGACCGTAGCCTAAAAAACACACCCCGTCTCACACCGGCACACACAGTCTTCTCTCTCCCCGCACTGAATGGGACCATAGACAGTCAGTACCTCATGACCTACACTCCAGATGGGGGTGCAAAGTTCATATTCTCCGATATCGTCGAGCTCGACCTGCCTTCCAAGGCTACACAGGGGTCAGGCGCCGACAAGGCGGGAAGGGGAACATTCATCACTCAAGGAAAGGGATCGTTTGACGATAAAACGTTCACAGTTGAGGGAGAGTTTGAAGTGGTGGAAGGAAGTGGGACTGGGGATGCGGTCGGGGTCGTAGGAGGGGGAAGGTTTAAAAGTGTGCCTACGGAGGAAGATAAAGGGGCCGTGGAGTATGTGTTTGAGTTGAAGGTCTAGGAGTTGCGGAAGGAATAGTTGGGTACGTTTCAAGGCGTAAAGTGAGGAGGTTATGGGAATTTCGCGTTCGGACGGGTAAAGTGGACCCTGGGGGGTTCAAGATAGGAGGCTTAAGTGGTCGAATAGTGGAATATGGCGAAAAAATCAAAGTTGTATTTGCTGCGCTCTGGTTCATCGGAATTTCTTCTATTTGCCTTGTGTAGGTTTTGTGAGGATCCTATGTCAAATATTAGAGATGATCCAATGTGAACGGAACACGGGAGGAGGAGCGCGTTGCCAACTAGAGGAAAGTTCTATTAAAATTCAAGCGTGGCTATATATATCAAAGTTTGCACAAGCTCACATCGGAAGGGTGGCGCAGCTGGTTAGCGCATATGCTTAACATGATTCATTTGTTTCGCATAAGGTCGACGGTTCGATCCCGTCTCTTTTCAATTGTTTTTATTTTTCGCGTCTCACCCTTCAGTCTCCCTCATTTCCTATCGTGTTTTGAGGTCTGTTCACGCGTGCTCGCATCCCATATCGCACTCATTTCATTATGCATACGTACAACCCAGAGATATCTCATCATTGCCCGCCCGAGGCGCCAGGCACTTGTCTACTGAAGTTCTACGAGTAACTCTCCTTTTCATATCCCCAACAACCGAGAGCTTTTCGCTTCACAGCGACAAGATGTTCCTACAACACAGAGGCGACCTGGACGTTGCTCATATCCTTAGTGTCGTCGTAGCCACTCGGCTCTTGCTTTTCAGCCTTGTCTAAGCTTGAGTCGACTCCGAGTACCTCGCCGTCAATTGTTACGAATTCCAATTCTCGTGGCGGCCATCGTCGAGAACAAAATACGATTGCACATGCAACCATGACGACAAACGCGCCTGTAACCAGGGTGGCAATGTTGCCGTTGCGGAAGTTGGGGGTATCGACAACGGGCCAACAGACGATTTGATACCAAAGCGCCCAAAGATTGCCGACTGTGTTCATTGAGAAGATGGTGAAAGCTCGGACGACTTCGTTATCTCTCGTGAGACTTGTGGCCCATGCGAACTGAGGTAGCGTCAATCACTGGCGGGTCAAAGTCATTTCAAGAAGTCAAAAGCGACGTACATTAGTAGCTTGGCCAGCATAGCCGATCCCAGTAAAGATGTAGCAAAACATCCGCGTCCCATCCGACAGGCCACCCTTCAACAGCATTGGGCATGTGATGAGGATCGGAATATACATGATCGGATTGATGATGAATCTGGTTCAGGATAGTCAGAGGGAATAATATTTCGAAACGCAGATAATGCTACTTATAAAGAGACTTACCGGTTATTGGTGAGGTCACTAAAGAGTGTGAGGATATAGGTGGCAACAATGGCGACAGCCGTATAGATCGTTGGAATGTAGTTGACTTGGGAAGGAGAATATCGACCAGTCCACTTGATCCAGAGGATGAATTCATTGAAGTTACCGACTTTTTCAAATGCCGGTCCTCCGATTCCGAACAATATAGGAAAGAGGTAAGACTGCCAACTGGACACGATCTTCTTCATGGATTTCTGGAGAGACCTCGGAGTGAGAGTGACGTGTTCTGCAGCCGGTGCTCGCTTGAGACAGAGTTCACGTTCCTCTTCTGTCAACCAGAAGGCCTTGGTGGTGTGCGGCATATCCGGGAACATGAAAAAGCCGTAGATTGAGATTGGAACTGCGGTAGGGTTCGGGTCAGTGGAAAAGGACGCTGGTTTGAGGTTTTGGATGTGACTTACTAGTGATGATGAAGTCAACAATGAATAGCCATTGCCATCCCTTCAGACCGCTCTTGCCTTGGAGGTTTGAAACGATACCGCCCTGCATGACACCGCTGAAGAGGGTACCGAGTTGTGCAGCTGATGTGAACTGAAAGATTACTTAGTGGATCGTCCTCTTGGGTCAGAAGCCTGAGATACTCACCACGGCAGTTCGGCGACCTAGTTCGTTGTCCTTATACCAAGCTCCGAGGATGTACTAGAGATCATCTTAGTTTAGGTTCAGATCAAGAGTAAAAGTAGTTGCTTACGTGAGTACCACAGAACGTGGACGCTTCAAAGCAACCTTGCAAGAAGCGAATCCCCCATACTTGAGTAGGCGTTGTGACGACTACACAGTGTCATCATGTAAGCTCAGCTGTTCGTCAAACATCAAATCACAGACACTAACAGGCCAGGCCAAGGGTGAGTATACCCCATGCAGTAGCACAGAACGGAAAGAAAATCCTTGGCGAAATACGATTCGAAGAGAGCACCAAGGCACAGGGATATTGTCCGGCGATGTATCCAGCTGTGAACATTGAGCCGGCGTATGTGTAGTCGTTACCGAGGACTGAGAGAGTGTTAGGGAGGAATACGACCTCTCGCAGGGAGCTTACAGTGCACGTCTTGTTGCATTCCTGAGACATACTGCAAACGATTCAGAGAGATAAGCACAACGAGGAACTAGAGGATGGATAGAGTGAGTGACCTACGGCGTTTGCTAGATTTGCGCGATCGAGGTAGTTCGTGAAATAGCTCAAGCACACCTAAGCAGCGATCAGCTCTGCGGCCCGGTTCATGACGAGCGACTCACATAAGACAGAATGACAGCATCGATCTTGCGCAAGAGCTTACGCTCAGCGGGGTCAGTGGGTGGAGGACCCCAGAGGATCGTCTCGATCTTGTCTTTGGTTTGCCAGACGCCCATGACGAAGACTGATGACACAAGGAAGCTAGGGAACTTGGGATATGGCTGTCGGACCGCCTCGAGTTCAGTGCTATATATCGCTTTGCACAGACATCGCTATCTATTCCCGGTGATGCTGTACAGTAAAGAGGGAGCAGGCTTATCGACTTTTGGCCTATCTGCATATCTCGTTGGAAGAGGAGTGAAGGAGAGAAACAGGATGCCGGTGAGAGGCATCCTGGAGAGATAGTCAAAATGCCCGATGTGATTGCCGGTGACCGGCATTGCATATATGCTTACTTGTGTGTCTGAGATAAGAAACCTTGCTTCAGCATTTTGTGTTTTGAGCTGCGTTCTTCGGATTGTCGACGACATGAGCACTATTGTGGTGGTTGGGAGCTCGCATGGCATTGGTCTGGAACTGGTCCGCCAACTTGTGTGTATCTACGGTAGAAAGAATGCAAGCTTACCATTATCATAGTCCTCAAAACCCGAGAATGTAGTTTATGCCATCGACATGCGGCCCTCGGAGGAGATGGACATTCTGACAAGTCGGCAGCAGAATGTCAAATTCTTCCTGGCAGACACTACAGAGCCGGGCTCGACTGCTCTTACAGTAGGGTTCTGTCGTTACATTGCGACTTATCTGACGTTCTCGGCAGAACGCTGCAGCCCAAGTTGAGGAAGAGGTGGATACACTGCTCTGCGTCGCTGGGACAATAACCAGTATCTCCTCGCTCTTTACACGTCTTCCGAGCGATCCACCAGTCGTGGACGACCTGCTCCGGATGTTCACAATCAACGTTATGGGCACTTGGAATACTATTGAGGCGTTTTCGCCCAAAATCAAGAACAAGGGACAGATAATGCTCATGTCCAGTACTTTTGGGAGTATGGAGAAAACCGATCATAGTCTAGGGGCAACTTATTCTATCTCCAAGGCAGGTATGGTATTCTGCTCATCAATATTTAGCTGACTGCCGCAATCAGGCTGGTATCAATATGCTGGGTCGCAAACTCGCTGTAGAGCTTGCTCCACGAGACATCGATGTAGTCCTCATGTCCCCTGGCGCAGTCAAGACAGTGAGTGCCAAAGTTTTAAAGCTGCCTGAGTCGTGCTCACCCAAGAGAAGAGTATCGGTGGACCATGGGCGGACGTTGAAGTGGAGGATAGTGTAAGGGGTATTCTGAGCGAATTGGCCAAACCGGGACCGAGCGGTCGATTTTTGCGGTGGGACGGTGGTGGTTGCCCTTGGTGAAGTCTTGCAGAGGTTCTGCCTGATTGTCTTCTATGATTCGCTGCATGTATATCCAGTAAACAGCGTGCGCAGTCTAGCGCCCGTGATCTCTGTGTCTGATACTACAACAAAAGCAGAGTCATGAAATTCATAATCCTTCTACCAGAAAGTACCCGAGCACACGAAGATATAACATTCAGCAAGCGGTATAACCTCCGTCATGACAAAACACAACTCCAGTTACATATGCAGCCTCGTCTGACTACAGTTCCGAGGATAGTTCAGCGTGACTAAAACAAGAATATGCTTCGAGGTACTCACAGACAAATAAAGCACTGAATATGCCACTTCTTCAGCTGTGCCCCACCTCTGGAGCGGGGTATGGGCAAAGAAGCTGTTCCACGAGTCTTTGGATCGAGTGGAATTTCGAGTCATGCCTGCATGCATCAGTTTGCGAAAAGATATAAAAGCTGACCTGTGACCGTCAAGCCTGGAGCGACGCAATTGACTCTGATTCCCTTAGACGCATACTCGCGCGCGGTAGAGCGAGATAGATGCGTGCAAGCAGCTTTCGACGCTTCATAAGCTGCACCAGCACCCATCGCTGTGACTCCAGCAATCTAGCGCTCTCATTAGTGGGTTTCAAGGTTGGACTTTGTATAACGACCATACAGAGGAGATATTGACGATCGATCCTGGCTCTCCCGACGCTAATAGCGCGGTGATAAACGTTTTCATGCCTAACGCAACGTCAGTAATGATTTCGTCTAAGACTCACCCTCTGCTACGGCTGTGACGTTGACGGCGAAGACCAGATCCCATTGTTCTCTGGTCGTGTCGCACAAGGCCTCTCTGCCGGGTAGTCCTACAGTACAGTGCAACCTCATGCGTGAGCGATCCAGCCTTGACGACCAAAGATAGACGCACCTGCACACTGGACTAGGATGTTCGGAGGTCTGCCAAAGTGCTCTGTGGACTGTTTCATTGCCGATTCCCAGACACTGGGATCTCTGCTGTCTTGTCAGGAATTGATTCTGGCTGCATTTCAATTGAGAACCCACGTAACATTCCCTCTGACAAATATCACTTCAGCCGGATAAGGCTTCTCGGGTTCAGAGGGTTCTGTCAAGCTGATCGAGATCACTCGTGCTCCATGTTGGACGAATAGCTCAACCGTAGCTCTCCCGCTGGCGATCGATATCAGTCGGCAATCACACCCCGTGAAGTATAGCCCAACAAGGTCTAACGCACATTCCACTACTTCCGCCAGTGACCTGGACAACAAATGTCAATCACTGCTGACAAGTCTTTTGAAATGGGCCTACCAGCGCGACTTTTCCTGCAAGACGAGACATTGAGAACCTATGATGTCGACGAATGCAGTGAACAGATGTCTGTTTGTAATTGTGTTATGATATTACGTAGCTCGGCGTAAGCCGCAACTGCCTAGCCTTGGCACGATAAGACTGTCTGATAGCCGACTTATGCCTATTCGCGCTTTATCACTCAGCGAACAGCGATTATCAGGCTCTTCTGTCACCATCTTGCTCTATATCTGCCATCTACGGCTTTAGCGCACTGAAAGCAGTCGCAATAAGCGGCACTGCAAATGCCTGAGAAGTCGGTATGAATCGACCACCGGCGCTTTCCCGGCCATCCCAGTCTCAACCGCGGGCTCATGCTCGACCACAGCCTTCGCCTCCTCACAACAGGCAGACTCTGGTAGGTCCTACCTCTGTTGATACTCGGCCCACGGCGTCTGTTCACCCGGAAAATCGACAGCCTCATCCATCCCAGCGCGAAAGTGAACAAACAGCCTCGCGTCCAAAAAGAGCGCCAGCAGCGTGCACGAGATGCAGACGATACAGACAGAAATGCAATATCCCTCAACCGGATGGAGTACCTACACCACCTTGTGCTAGCTGCAAGGCTGCCGGTCGTCGGATCGCCGAAAGCTGGTGGGTGAAAGATCTCATGATGTCTTCGCTGACCAGCTGTTAGCGTTATCCTTCCCCGGGGCTTTAGCGCAAATGATCGAAATGTACATTCCTAAACATTGAATCTAAGCTTAAGCTGATTATTTTTGCAGGTCCGGCGACGACGACAGCGCAGTACGAGTGAGGGGAACCAAGATAACGATGTGCATGGCCTCGACTCGTATGCCCTCAATGATCCCGGACTGGAGTCGGCCATAGGGACTGATGCAAGCGGAAGGCCTCTCACACCCATCGGTAGCTCTACGTTTACGCCTGTAACCACCAGCCCTGCAGAGGAGGTGAACCCAAGAGAAAACCAGTCCACAGCTACCGAAAACAATCACTCATATGATCCTGTGGTTGAGTCGATATCGCCTGTTTCCAGGTTTCAGTCGTCTTCATCCCGTCTCAGTGGAGGTCCGGACTCAAGCTCGAGATATGGTCTGCAAGCGATTACTGTCTCTCCCATCCCGACCTCATCTGAATCTGGCTCCCATTGGATGGACAATGGACCATCCGCAGTCCAGCATGCTGTTAATCACCACTCCAAACTTCTCCCACCAGCCAGTGAGGTTGTTGATGGGGTAAGAGTTTTCATGTATAACTACATGCAGATCGGTTTTCTGCCCCGCTCGTTCTTTCTCGATAAGGTCGAACGAGATCCATCTTCGGTATCAGTCTTTTTACTCCTCTCTATGCTGGCATTGTCCGCCCGATTTACTCCGTCCCTGATCCGTCGTTATGGTGGGAGGCAAGAAGCTAGCAGGGAGCTAACTCGTCGCGCACTGTCTCTACTTGCGGACGAAATGGTGGAAGCGAGTTTGGAAAGAGTTCAGGCGTTCTTCATATTGAGCACAGTTCAGTTCGGGGAGGGGTACGGTGGACGCTCTTGGGTAAGCCAAGGCTCATGTAATGATAGCTGACAGATTAGCTTTTCTTCGGCATTGCCATACGGATGGCAGCCACTCTAGGGCTGCATGAAGAATCCACATACAAGTTACCTCCCAACCCCACACCTGACGATGTAATGCGGTCTGAGACTGCTCGAAGGTCATTCTGGATTGTGTACAGTGAGTGCACCGGCGCTCCATGCCATTCACTTAGTTACTAACAACAGTACTCAGTCCACGACCAGATAGCCGGCAGAAGCCCCTCAATGACGTTCCCGCTTGACGCGATTGATGCTCTTCTACCTTGTGACGAGGACGAATACTTGTTTGGTCAACTACCAGTTTCTCGAGACGCCTTGCCAGAGACCCGAGCGGCCAAGTTGAACAGACAAGTCTCTCCAAATACAAATCCTTCGCTGTGTCAGACGATGATCATCGGTCATTGGCTCTGGGCCCGCGTCGCCAAAGGAGCTTGTCAGCGAATAGATCATCGACGAGTTCAACCTTGGCAGTCTGATGACCAATTTATGCGACTTCAAAATGAGCTGGTCAAGTGGGAACGTGAACTTCCAGCTCTCCACACATTCTCGGCATTCACCCTTCGGGCTATGAAGAGCAAATCATTGGACATGGTGAGTTGTTTCCAATTCAACGATGCTGTAGCTGATAGCTTTAGGGTTATCTATCTATCGGTCTTCTACTTCGATTGAGCAACATTGTACTTCGGCGTACTTATCTCCCGTAAGTAATTCAGATCTAGTGAGGCATCACTAATAATGACCTGACTCAAGATGGATGGCCGTTGCCGTCGACCCTGCCGAGACCAATGACCTATCGGGACCTGCACCGCCAGGGTTCTGGGTCAACATGGCACTGACAATGGTGCAGAACGCTGTTGCTCTGTTCGACCAGTTGGAGACTTATCTCACTAACCGAACCCTTATGGAAGGATTTCCTGCCGTATTTGTGAGTGACAATATGAAGCGGATCACTCGTTATCAAGCCGATCCCTTACATCTCCAAGATTTTCGGAGTCTACATGTGTGGCGACATTGCATATTTCCTCAAACGTTGGCCGACTATGTGCCCCCTCCACGCTTCATCGGCGTCGACCATGCTACAATCTTCACTTCGCATCTTGACCCAACTGGAAGAAGCGTGGCCTTTGGCGACAAGATGGCGGGTGACATTGCAGCATCTGGTCTCGTCTTCCGCTCCGACCTCATTCCGTGCAGCTGCACTCGTGCAACGCATCCTGGATGAAGAGGTAAGCATACTATTGCGTTTGCTGTAATGGTCTGATAGTAACTCATTGGTGTAACCAGGACACCATTTATCGAGATCAGCAGACAAGCAATGCTCCTTTAGCAACTGTCGCCCAGTCTAGTAAGCTCATAGTATGGGATTGCTGCTACTATGACTGACTCCGTGGTAACAGCTGAGCCGCTTGCATCGACTCCACACGACAGTACCCCAACATACCCAGTGCAGCCGCTCTTTTCACAGTCTCAACCCCAGAAACATACCTTCGTCCCCGGTTTGGCATCGCACTACGACCAGCAGATGCAGAGTCCTATACTCACGCAAGAACGGCTTAGTTCTGCCCAGCTATTTCAACCGTCCATTCCTGATTCATCCCAAAGAATGCCTGAGCAACCGGACGTAGAGTTTGACGCATTTGGCGCCGATCTGACGGCCTTTCTGCGTGGGGATCCGGTCACCTGGTTTCTGGGGGATATGAATGAAGTTGACATGAGTGTGGAGGTGTTTACGTAGTTTTCCTTAGCGGATCCATGTACTCTGTACTGTACAGTATCTAGTGCCGCACAACCAAGCGCAAAGTGAGGGCGAGATTAAATACCACACGTGCAGCTTGCAGCTTATCAGTTGCATGTGGCAACAGACGATAGCAGTGCCGCTTTCCGGCTTTCACTTTTCACATTTCGTAGATTGAGCCGCTGGGCCTATGATAGGCTCTGTGTTATCGTCTTGCTGCTCATGCCAGTCATAATGGGATCAGCAGATACGGTGAAGGTTCGGACCGGTAACGATTCAAATTCATCGAATTGATTGCAAAGGCATTCAATTCGTCATCCCTAAACGCAAGTTTCTACTTGATCTCGCTATACGCAGTCATGGTTACAATCACCAAGCAAGAGACGGACGCATGGCTAGAGCGTGACTTTGTGAGCTGTCTATCTTCATCTATGGTGATACATCTTCTAAACTACCCTCGTTAGGTTGGATACGGTGATAACCCTCCAGATCCTCGTTGGCCAAGAGGTGCCAAGATTGCAGTCAATTTCGTCATCAACCATGTCAGTGCTTGATCTCCTGCAGTATAAGCTTGAGCTGATAGAATATGATGGACTCAGGAGGAAGGTGGAGAGAAATCAGTGGAGCATGGTGACGAGGGTGCTGAGACGTTCTTCCATGATTTCGCCTTGGTAAGTCCTGACCTACCTCGGACGTAGGCCAGGCATACTGACAGGCTTCGTCAGGTTGGTCTCGATAATGCGGTACCAGGAGAACGCGATCCCGCGTCAGAGGTAAGTAAAGAGCGTGTTACTGCTATTCGTTACGCTGAGGGATAAGGGTACTGCAGTCTCAATTCGAGTACGGCCCACGAGTGGCCATCTGGAGACTCATGAGACTTTTCGACAAGCACAGGTAGGCGAGCTTGGAGAACATCTATGACGGATCTGATCTGACTGGCAATCCTCAGTATTCCGGTGACGTTTTTCGCTGTTGCCAAATCGTTTGAGCGGAACCCTGCCATTCCAAAGTATGTTGAAGAGAATGGACACGAAACTTGCTGTCACGGATATCGGGTGAGTTGTCGTTGTGGACTAGGCTTGTATCCATGGGCGATGCTGACGATGCTGAAAGTGGCGAGGGTATGCCGACGCTTCCCCGGAGCTCGAGGAGGAACATTGTCGTCTGGCTATCGAGTCCTTCAAGAAGACCTCGCCTTCTGACCGAGTTCCTAATGGCTGGTGAGTCAGGAGTCCTCAATTCAGGATCTGCGCTTACATTGCGATCTTCACAGGTTCTACGGACGCCCCACTGCTCGATCTGTCCATATAGTGGCTAAGGTGTATCAAGAGCTTGGACATGACTTGCTCTACTGGGCCGACTCCTACGCGGTATGTTCGTCTCTGCTGATCGCTGTGCTATGACTGAGGTCTTCTCCTGTCAGGATGATCTACCGTACTGGAAGCCGATGCCAGGAAACGCCGAGAAAGGTCTCCTCATCATGCCTTACAGTTTTGACTCGAACGATACCAAAATGTGGTTCGGGCAATATGGATCTGACGACGCTTTCACCCAACACGTCATTGACGGCTTCACGTAAGTGAAGATAATCTTGTCGGATGTCGTAGTCTGTGCTGAGCATATAACAGTACCCTTCGAGAGGAAGGGTTAGAAGGCCGTCCATCATACCTCACGGTAGCTATTCACTCGAGGTGGATGGGTCGTCCTGGTCGATTCCAGGCTCTCCGAAGGATGATAGAGCATATGTGCCAGTTTGATGATGTTTGGTTTGCTACTAGAGAGCAAATCGCCAAGCACTTTGCTGCTGAGCATCCGTATGATCCAACCAAGTTCGGGGCGGCGGCCACCAAGACCAAAGTGAATGGAGTGGTCAATGGGAAGCATTGATGGTAAATAGAGCTTGTCGGTCAACCAGTAATGCATTAGACTCTTTGCCTCTTCTCGATCGATTCTCCTTCTAGCCATGGACTATAACCGTGTTATGAATCATGTTTCTCACCGAGTGTTACGCAGAAAGCACCCAGACAGCTACTTCTTTGCATGCTTTAACGAACTTTCTATTTGAGTGGCTGCTTCACACGTTCCGTCCCCGTTCTGAAGCACAACATACATATAGCATAATTAAGGTAGACTACCTGTCAAGAACTCGTACTTCCATTCCTCCTCAGGCAGTCCTAGCTCAAGTACGCGCTTCGACGTGGGATGTTGTCGTCGAGCATACAGAAGACGTTGGCAAAAGTGCTGCCCGATTGTAGCACTTTCAAAAGGCGTTGCCTCCGACTTGCGAGTCTCCCCTTTGGACATGACTGGGACGATGACGGCCGATGGGTCGGGCGAGAAGAAGAATGGTAAGGAGTATCGTTCTTTGCCTGAGCGATTGACCACACGGTGAACTGTCGAGAGGAAGCGGCCATTGGAGAGATGTTGGAGGTAGTCGCCAACGTTGCAGGTGAAGGTCGTGCCCGGCAGAGCTGGAGCTGCGACCCACTGTCCATTCAAGTTGAGCACTTCCAAGCCTGAGCCATATTTCTCTCCTTGTAGCACCAGTGTGAAAGCTGTCGGGGTGTCAGGTGTCACTTCCTCGTGGGTTCCTTCTCTCGGATGGACTCACAGCTAAAATCAGCATGAGCGAGGAAGCCAGCAGCCGACTCGGCCGGCTCCTGAGGGGGATAATGTAATGCTCTCAAAGCCGTTATGGGGAACTTGTGGAGATCGTCGAGCTCCGTCTCTCCCAGTCCTAGAGCGAGTGCGAAAAGATGGAGGATTGATCTGGCGAAAGGCTCGAGAACGGAGTAGTATCGATCGATGGCTGTCTTGAACTCTGGTAAAGCTGGCGGCCATATGTTTTGGGGTACGACATTCTCTGGAACGGGGCCTTGCCATTGGATGGGATCCGTCAGATCGTCTCCCATGACAAACGACTCGCGTAGCGCTACAATACCAATTAGTGCCGGTCCAGACAATGTCTCATTGGTACGTACTGATATCGCTACGACCCGCGCCTTCGTTCTCAGCTACTTCAGCGAACGACTCATATCCCCGGCACCCAGGTGTCAGATGCCAGCTGGCTTTCGACTTCTCCTCGGCCGGCAAGCTGAAGAAAGCTTCCATAGCAGCAAAGGTCTCGTCTGATTCCATCGTCAGTAACTAGTACATGGCTCTTCTTGAAATGACTCACCGACAAGTTCCCTGGAGACAGGGGTATTGGCGGCATACCAGAATCCACAATTCTCAGCGGCGTCCGCAAGCTCCATCGCCAGCTTTCGACGGACTTCGATATCCGGATGATTGATATTAATAAAGTCTATCACTGGGATTCTGTCAAACGTCGATACCCAACCCTCGTCACCCGGCTGACGAATTAATCGACGTCCAGGTTTTCCTCCGGCCCTGTAGGTAACATATTTCCCCTCCACGGTATCGTATGATTCTTCTTTCCCCGCTAGGGAGGACGTTGCGATTGGCATGGCTGGGATTACAGTCTAAGCCGTCCTCTTAGGATTATGGATGATTTTTGAGCTTTCTACGCTTTCATTGCAACCATTTAGCGCACGATCAGATACGAGACAATTCAAGTGCCGGACCAGACCGATAACGGTGCCCTGAGGAATTGGGCATCTGCCGTTGGCTGTTATAGATAAGGGGTAAATGCCGGATGTACATTCTTCCATCGGCATATCTACCTGGCATCGATAAACAAATGTATTCAGAGATTGGATTCCCAAGTATAGGGACCGCGCTTGGATCGAGGCTCTCCAGTTTCCTCGCTCTCTGCATTGCACTCTTAGACCCGTCTGGCCCACCATGTCACACATCTCCCTCGTTGTTTCCGAGGGGAACCCCGTCAACCAATCTGTATTGCTGTCAACGTTCTCCAGCATTTCAAAAGAACCATTGACACTTCCCAGTCGCGATGTGGAGGACTATACAGCAATCCTGGCTGGCGCCCATGAAGTCTTTCAGCGGGTCCTTAAGCACGTCGACTATGTCCCGGTAGTAGACGAACACCGGTTTGCTCGGCGGAATTGCCATCCTCCGACTAAGGAGGAGAATCCGTACAATGCATGGGCGTGGATGTGCTCAATCAAGGATACTGAACCGAAGGGATTCCTGATTGGGAAGACAATTTGTGTGAAAGGTGAGGGGGATTGTGGAAGAGGCGGTAAAGGTATGGTGTGCTGATAAGTTACTTCCAGATAACATCGCTGTGAAAGGTCTACCTTGTCAGATCGGGACAGACGTGATCTCCGACTGGGTACCTACAGTCGATGCCACGGTCGTCTCACGAATACTCGAAGCTGGGGGTGAAGTAACGGGTAAAGCAGTGTGCGAGAACCTCTCTTATTTCGGTGCTTCCATATCAGCCCCTGCAGGTCAGCATTGCTCAATTCGTCATCGACGTGGCATAAAAGTTGACAGACATGTATAGGCCCAATTCACAACGTGCATGCTCACGGGTACTCAGCTGGGGGATCATCAACCGGCGTAGCTGTCTTGGTTGCTAAGGGGGAAAGTGACATGGGAATCGGTGGAGATCAAGGAGGGTCCATTCGCCTGGTGAGCAGGCATCTCATGAGGCATTCAGACGTGTAGGCTGTAGGCTGATGTTCTCGTGACTAGCCAGCAGCCCACAATGGTATAGTCGGAATGAAACCTACGCATGGTCTGTGTCCGTACACTGGAATCGTTTTGCTCGAATCTGTTATCGATACGACAGGGCCTATCACCAAGGTTAGACATGCCTCTGTTGCTTCGCTAACGTTTATCTAGAATGTCATGGACAATGCTCTGTTGCTTCGAGTGCTAGCCGGTGCGGATGGTATCGACGATCGACAGCAAGCAGGGTGTCCCCTTCCTGCTCAGGTCCCCGATTATGTCGAGCTTGCAAAGCGCGGTGTCAAGGGACTGAAGATTGGAATCATCAGCGAGTCATTGGACAACGCCGGACTGTCCGATCCAAGATATACCAAGGTGGTTCTAGATGCTGTTGACAAATTCAAAAGCCTTGGAGCGGAAGTTGGAACCCTCTCATTGCCTGGATTCACTCTAGCACCAGACTTGTGGATGGTGAGTGATTCAATCGAATACAAGGACTGATAGTGGTTGAACAGGTCATCTCTCGTCTGAGCGCATATCAGAACATGACGGGGCGGGCATGCGGACGCAGATCGCTTTACATGAACGACTATACAGAGAAATGGATGCCTATCACGCAGGATAAAGTCGACAAGATGTGGCCCTCAGCAGTGGCTACACTTACCAACGGCGCTTATGCCTGGGAAAACCTCGACCCTACAGTGCGTGCAGCTCTGGCTGAGGATCATCGAGAGGGAGGTAAACGAGCTAACTTCACTGAAGCTCATGGGTAAAACCATGAACCTCGTGCGAAAAGTTCGAGACGAGTTTGACGCAGCACTCGAGGAATATGACCTGCTCGTCACTCCGACCATGGCTCGCTTACCAGCACGTATCGACAGCTACGCCGGACGCGATGCTACGACCCCACTAGAGAAGATGGCCTACGCTCATGGTGTAGCGATTAATACATGTCCATTCAGCGTGGTAAGCTTGTAGATACCGCTGACCAGGTTGTGGGTTAAGCTGAATACATATGCCAGTCTGGTCATCCTGCCATCTCTATTCCCGTTGGGTGGCTTTCGCCGGTGGATGACGAGGGGGTGCAGTTACCTGTGGGGATGCAGATTGCTGGGAAATGGTATGACGAGGGGATCATCTACCGTGCGGCGTATGCATGGGAGCAAGCAAGCTGAAGGGTGAGGGTATGCAGAGGCTATGCAGGTGTATACGGAAAGGTGGAAGATCATTCATCATATAGTAATGCATGCATGTAGTTGTGTTCTTTGTCTTCTTATCTACGATCATCGGAACTTGCCGCCTCAAGGTGAAAAGACGGTATCGCGGTTGTTGAATTTTACATCTTGACATTCATAAAAGCACCCAGACGCTTGATATCCGGGGGTGTCCCTGTCGATGACAGCCACGATGAATAGCTGTACAACACGTCCCATCACCATCTCGGACATACCTGCAATAGCCGAGGTGAATACATACACACACCATTCAAGCAACCTCACTAATTCCGACCGCACTCGCAGATCTTCAACGACCAAATCCGGACCTCCCCCGCAATCTGGCGAGACTCTGAAGTGACCCTCGCCTCCCAAACCGACTGGCTGGATGCTTTGAACTCTGGAGAACATCCGCACTTGGCGCTGGTCCGTACGTCAGATGGTGCTTGCGTGGGCTGGGCAACGTTAGGCCATTTCCGAGGAGTTCCGGGAGAGGGATATCGGCATACGAAAGAACTCAGTATCTACCTTTCGGATCAGGTTAGAGGGTGTGGTCTTGGGGGACACCTTTTGATGGCGATCTTGGAGCTGGGAAAGCAGAGGGGTGTGTGGACCGTCATTGGTGCGTTTACGTTTCGCGTTTCGGGTTTCTCTAGGATCTAGGACGTGAGACGTGATGGTGCATGGACTTTGTGAGCTGATTGATCGTGCTTGTAGGCGGCCTATCGGAAACCTCGGTTGTGAGTAAGAGACTACTAGGGAAATATGGGTTCATCAAGACTGGTCATCTACCGAGGGTTGGATTGAAGTTTGGGAAAAGACTGGATTTGGAGCTCTGGCAATTGGATCTTACGGATGATGGGTGGTTGGGGATACATCGGGTGTGTGATCAAAAACGGCATCAGGTGTGAAGTAGACATTGCGTAGAGGAGAAAGTGAGGTATGATGAAGGTCTAAGGAGGAACGTGTTCCGGGACGGATGCACTAGTCGAGGAACAGACTGATCGTCTCGTCGGATTCACCACTCTACTCGCTCGGTTCACGAGGCTTTTACGTCCATGCTGGATTGTGCACCTTGCTTCAGGAAAGGCTATCAGGATCGAGATCGGACAATAGGGATTAGTCTTTCTGGACAGAGGAGAGGTAGATAGGCCACTTCTCTCTGCTCCCCAGAATAGGACCTCGATATCAGATTTCCTGTAAACTCTACCGGTCCTTCTTGCTATGGTCCCCTCTCAACTCTTCACCTTATCTATTGTCGGTGGTCTGGCAGGGCTTAGGGGTGAGTGACTGAATCGTCACCCGTCTCCCAGACCTCTGACAGCCCCACTCATCAGGTACTATCGCCCAGTCCCTTATGCCCCGGCAAATCGCAAGCTGGCAAGTTCCACCAGCCTGTCAAGTGAACTGCACAAATCCTCTCTCCATCCTCGACCAATGTATATCCTCGACCAAGCCTGCCAACCAAAATGCAGCATGTCTCGATTTCTGCCAGACCATAATCTTTAACGATTTCGTGAGCTGTATCAATTGCGTAATGCTTTCACCCGATTCCGGGATTGGGACAGACGAGTTTGAGGTGGAGCAGCAGTATATCGCTGCTATTGAGAGTACGTGTATAAATGCCGGACAGGAAGTTACGGCGACGGATACTTTGGTGGATTACACGTCGTAAGTCGATCTTGCCGTGTATATGTCCGATATCCTTGAAAGCTCTTCGACAAAGCAGAGTTGTTCCTCGTTCAACCCTGACAGTTTCCCCAGATTTGTCTCCGGAGCTGCTAGCTCTTCGAACCCCACCTCGACTCACAGCATCACCGCTACGTCTGCGTCGAGTACGACAGAGACAGCTACCGGATCAAAAAATATCACAGCGAGTACCGGAACAAGCGTGAGTACATGCAGGACCGACATCGCAGACCAAGCATCGGACTGACTCAGCCACCCCTTTCAGGTAACATCTTCCGCCCCCACATCCACCCAGACCAGCACTTCTGACGGCTTGTCCATCCATTGTGACTGGTCCTTACGAGGAACCACGGTCTTTGTGCTGTTTGGATTCATGGGTCTGGGCATTGTCTTGCTTCGATAACCGGCTGAAGAGAGCCCGATGCTGTCTGTGGGTTTCGTTGATATTTGTGTTCTTGCTACAGTCTAGAAGGACAATGAGTTTGCGATATAGAATACAGAAATATGTACTACTAGGACTCGTTTGGTGGGCGCCGTCATCTAGTGTCGTTTCTGACGAGGAGATTTACCATGCTGGCTAGCTAGAGCATCTCTCATTAAGCTTTGCACCAGGTCACATACTCCGCTTACGCTGGGCTTTGAGCCAAGAGGAAGAGACACTGGATAATGGCGATTCAAGTATGCAGTAGACCGTGGACCTTTTTGGCTTGACACTCTGCTATGGATCTCCTGCAACCTCCTGGGAGAACTCGACAATCTGCATTCCTACGTCACAAATCCTCCTCCTGCCTGCTCGGAGTACATTATCATCAACATAAAAGCCCCAATGACATATAAACGCCTCACAGTGCCGTTTCAAAAACATATAGAAAAACGATGGAGAACTCGAGAAAAATGGAAGCAAAATTCCAACAACGTCATGTCTTCATTGTGAAGACCAATTTCAGCCTAGGCTCTGGAGGCTTATCGGACCGATCTACTCGGTCATGACGCCCATAAATAAATGTCTCCTTGCAAGATTTGAGCAAGAAGCGCTTCCCCCTTTTGGCGGCAGTCTCAACACATAAATCCAGATGGTCTCTCACTCTCACCGGGAGATTTCGTACTAGGTCGTTGATTGGGTTTTCCTGTACAGTTTCGAGCCCACCTCGTCCTCCAACGGAGCTTGGCGGCCAGGAGGTGTAAATTACAAGGGAAGATGTCCCTGTGACTGACTCCCTGTGGGAATCTTGAGCAGTTCCCGATTCAAGGAGCGGCCAACTATGAGCGTGCCCAATGCGATTAAATACAACGTTGAGTCTGAACTTCGTATGATCATTGTCTCCTAGCACCAGGTCGTATATGGAGCTCGTAGTTCTCGTGACTTCCTCGTCATTGATTATGGCACCCCCTACCGTTTCGATTGTATATGGAGCCCTGAGCGTCAGGACCGGAAGGCCATCCTTGTCTATCTTAAGAAAAGAATCCACGTCGAACTCGCGAGCGGTGAAGGGAACAGCCAAGAAAAGTTGCCGATAGTCTAAGGAGTTTGACGCTGAAGAGCTCTGCATGTATCTAGTATAATAATAAGTCAAACAGATTCGAGATTGGGAAATAACCAGTCGTGAAAAAATGCAAAGCAGTTGATCAAAAAATGGGATAGGGTATGTACTTATCTAGTTGGCAGTTCATAGCGCCTTCGCAGGTCTAGCACTTTCTGAGCATTGTGCCATCTTAGACCATTAAGGAGATACATGAGGCGAGGGGGGTAAATCCAGCGCAATGTTTCAGCAATGTGTGTCAAGGTCGTCGGGGCTACTGGACTACTTTGCGTCAACTCCAAGCTCGATTGGGGCAAGTGCAGAACGATTCCTGAAATGGGCGCAGGACAGGACTATAGCGCGTCAGTCTCTGTAGTATCCCGAAATGTAGACGCAAGGGCAATGGTACTAAGGGTAAGTACATAGCTCCGAGAAGGTGAAATGTGCATCACAGAGGTAAGGTAGCTCACCTACTTATTGGACAACCCCCTCCCTACATTGCAGACCAGCCAAAATTTGCTCCCGCATGTTGACAGTCGTGCGTTCCTCATGCATGCATGCAAGTAAACCCTCAGAATTTTGTGCATAGATTCCCTAGATTATGGTCTATCCGTTCATACCATGTATGTCTCTTTGTGGAAAGTTGCTGAATACACTGTCCAATAAGTACCTTGGTAAGTAGTAGTCTCGAGTCGGTGTGGCACAGGTATTCTACATAGAGTAGAGTGGCAAATCAGAAGGCATACAATACGAGTAGTGTTCCAGGTGGCCTTCGATCGGTACTCCGATCGGACTGATCATTGCGAAATGTGAAACCTCGGGCTGAAAAGCTTTCAAGAGCATAGAATGACAAACGGACTTTCGCCACTCGGGGGTATGGCTTGGATCTTTGGCCGACTGTTATGATCCGGAACGTGTTTACACTCAGTGGTTGTCAGAAGGCTACGTCGATCAAAGCGGGCCCTAAGTTCAGTCCTAAGTTAGCTAGCTTAGCTAGCTAAATTTGATACTTATCCCAGGGTAGCGTATGAGCTACAGCCAGATGTAGACGTTGATCGAGTAGCAGTCAAAGACTGGGGACTAAGTTCCGAGAGTTCGGCTGAGATAGGTGTTCAATAGGGTAACTAAGGTGACTAAGTTGGCTAAGATAGCTAAAGAGCTAAGATACTACGAGCGATACAATAAACAAGAATCGCTGGGGATCCTATTCTTTCCGTCCTATCATTTTGTCTACCTACTTTTCCTATTCTGCCCGATCTACCCGCCTTTTCTCTACTTCGGTCCCTAAGTTAGCAGAAATGGGGTCCTAAGTTGTCCTTAGCTCTTACGCTTTGAGCCAGCATGGGGATGAGCGTTCGGATACCAACTGAGATGCTGTCACGCTGCTCCGCTCTGGCGTCGCACCGGGCCCTATCACTCAACGAGCTCGAACGAAACACGACGAGTTCTCGACGAGAACTCAAAGGAATGGACAGGCCTAAAGGTGAAACTCGACGAGATGAACGAGATGAACGAGATGAACGAGATGAACGAGATGAACGAGATCTCGTCGAGAAAGAAGGAAACTCGACGAAATGTCTACAGGAGGCGACAAACAATGAATGAGCTCAGTCTGGTGCAGTTGGTGCGAGTAGCGGCAACGGCGGGAACGACGGCAGACGGGAGCGCAAACTTAGCAGGCAAGAGACTCAATCGGGGAGAGCCAGAGGCTCAACATCTATCTACAATGTCCGTATCTATATACTATGTACGTGTTGGATGACTATCTACAACTCGACGAGATCTCGTCGAATGTATTCGTCGAGATCTCGACGAGGATCTCAACCGGGTCGTCGAGATGTCGTCCGAAACCCGTTGGGTATTCGGAGACTCGACGACAACTCACCGAGGCGCCGTACGACGTGTCACAAGGCCGTCGCCGACATGACACAACCCGACCCCGCCTTGACACGTACGTAGAAGGTGAATGGAACGACACAAAGGATTGGTTGTTATTACGGGCACCTGAACCATCTGATATTTTTGGACAAAATGTCCAATCCTATTGTACCTTTCGTGCAGACGTCTTCAATTTGGGCAAAAAGAATAGATAGTCTCAAGAAGTAGTAACAGTGACTTATTCACACCCACACTGTAGCTTGAATGTCACCACGACTAGGTACTGAAATTTCCCATGCCCAGAGGAGCAGTTTCATACCACGAAAGAAGCCCGCCAATCGTCAGCTCACCGACAGCAGTCCACTCAAATCGGAATGGGCCAATTAACTTGATGTCATCGGCTGAAGCACCAGCGTTACTGGAAAACGGGAGAAAATTTATAATTGCTCCTCTCAAAAAGCTATTTCCGTGTTCTGCGGACGTGATTTTAAGATCTTGCTTCCTATGACGCGACTGAGACTCGTATGATTGAAATGTATTTAGACAGTCTCTTGGCCAGGGGGTAAAATCAGAAGACTGACCTGAATTCCACTCCCCCAAAGCAGTGTGGAGTTTAGTGGACGTCGCGTTCTTAGCCCAAGTATATGTAGGAGTTCGGATTGAGGTAGTAACCGTTGGGACCGATTTCCTCCAAAGTTCTACTCTGGCATTATTTGGAGCAGTTACAGTGCAGCGTCTCCACTTATACAAAACGAAAGGGTGAAGACTTGTTGGGGATGGGTTCAAGGTATAAGAAATAATATATTCTCCACTTTCAACCTCCCCTCCTATGCTCACAACAGAATACTGATTGTCTGGCGTCAGTGCCGAGATTGGGGCCGCACAGTTGGTTCTGTCTTCAATATTAGCTTTTGATAGTGCTATAACTTTACAACATCCAAAAAGTGAAGTGGCTTCAGTGGACGGAGATTCCGAGAGATAGGTTGAATTGTTTTCAAACAGGCTACGAAGGTATACCTTGACTGGGCATGTCCGTCTGACTCGAAACCCATCTTCTACATTTGTAAAGTTGCTCCCAAGTCTCTGCAGATGACTCATGAGCACTTGAGGCTCAACACGGCCCTGATTGTTCATGTTGTTGAGTGATTGCAAAGGTGGGTTTATGTGGGATGTTTAGTGTGACAGGGTTAGACACTCTGGAATGTTGAGAAATGGGAATTGTTGTGATTACAGAATGAAGCAGTCCATTGGAGGCCTATATATATGTGAAATTTGGCCTTCCTCGCCATGGTGTACATTTCGTCTATTTCCCTTTCATGAGGACCTCCTTAGATATTTTCTAAGGGTCTTCCAAAGAGGTATCCACAAGGATAATGGAGTGGATAAACTGTCACCTTTGGCGCACGTAGAAGGTGAATGGATCGACACAGAACGGATCAGTTAGAATTACAGGTTGATTGTCGTCGACGGCGTAAATGAGTCATGTCTAAATTGACAATAACAAGTGTCTGTTGTCCTTCTGTATTTCTGACAAAAGGATTCCGATTCAATATCCTAGACCTCGTTTCATCACGACAAAAGACGGTGTGCATATTGTCGTTGCATTATGAAGGCCTCGCTGCAAATTGCAAAGTTGCCTCTTTTGATACGTCTTCGATCCTTTCGTCAGCCTTCTGTTTCGTACGACTTTTATTTCGAGTAAATTGGTTTCACTTTGCCTGTCCGATTCGTAATGACTGTACACTCATATACAAGCCTCAGCCCATTGTTTCGAGCGAAGCACAAACGGAGCTCCGTATCATCATACCCGAGCTCGGTCCACCATAGCTTTGGCCGAGGCACCATGACGATCATGCCAGAGCCAGGGGAGGGGGCGATTGTCTTTGAACGCAGCGGCCTCTGACCCTCAGCGAAGAGTCGTTCCAGATCGCATAGACAGCAATCAAGTACTATTATCCAGCAGCGATGCTCTACGTCAACAGTCAAACTAAGTCTTGACCCTCTTAACAAACGCATCCAAACTCCCATTCCCCTCTTTCTTCCGCTTCCGTTCCCCCCTCTCCTCTCGCTCCTCCTTCTCACTCTTCATCTCCACCACCAAAGCACCCGTCCGTTCCTGTATCTCCCTCAACTTCCCCTTTGCCCTCCCATCCAAAACCTCCACAGCATCCCCGTGAAGTCCCAGCTCGAAAGCATTCTTCAGACGGGCGATACATTTCGTCTTCTCCTTTTGCTCGTCTAGAATCGGATGGGGATAGTCGGTACCTATGATGCAGTTTGATGATTGTTGAACGGAGAGAGGGGCTAGATGTGGGGCGTAGATGTACTAGCGGCGGTAGGGTGGACACGAGGTCAGCGCGGTCTCGATTGCTGTAATGGACGATCGGAGGGAAGAGATGGATCGAGAGCGGTGGGAAGGACTCACTTTATCGGGGAAGCCTCTCAGTTCCGGGCCTAGAAGGTACGGGCTGAGGTGTCAGTAGCCTCTCACCGCCAGCACCGCCATCCACGGCTAGAATGACTTACAGTACTTCCTCACCAATGCACCAGTCTTATCCGTCCTCGAAGGCCACGACACCAAGCCGTACACACGGACTGACGATATAGGTCAGCTTGGCGCACCTTTCAATGTGATTGAGATCAACCTACAATACTGCGAAAAGAATGCAGAGCAGGCAAGCCACATCCAATTCCCCGGCTGCACACCAGACAGGTCAGCAAAACCTATGCGGCGTTGAATCAACGTATGTGAATCACGAGAACTTACGTTTGATGCAGGATCCCAGTCTATCAGCCACTCTGCGTTATATTAGCAGCTATCGTAGAAACAGGAGAAGTGTTAAATACCATCAAACACCTCCATCCCCCGCTCCCAGGATATATAGCACTGCCCTCTAGTTAAAAAACAAGCCACCGAATGTCTGGCCAGGTGGTGTATCCATCCTTCGATCTTCAGTTGACGCATACAAGCGTCGATCCAACTGTGGTACCGATCATCAGTATGGACAAGCGGGATATCAGGGGCTAGCTTTTGTTGGCAGATAGCACTGTTGTAGAAATTGCACTCACGGGAACCCGGTGCGACCCTCTTTCCATGCGAGAAATCGCTCTTCGTCGACCTCATCATCCCTCGGTCTTGGGACGATCTCCTCGCCATTATCATCGTACTGATTCTGCAGACCCCAGTCTACATACCTAAACAATAAAGAACAGCAAGTCAATCATCCAATCCGGAAATGAACTTTACAATCAAGTTTAGCCAAACAGAACTCACCGACAAACATGATTCCCTCTGATCCTCTGGAAATGTGGCGTCCCAAATTCAGCAGCAGCGTACATGTCTCGGAACTCTAACTGTCCAAACATGTTCTCCGGCTCCTTTGTGACCACCACCGTCTCTTTGTCTTTCCCCTTCCCCTTCCCCTTCCCGGTTCCCTGTCGATGAGATTCCTCAAAAGCCTCAACGACCCGCTTACATCCCCACCAGAGTTCCCGGACACCTAGACACCCAAATTTGAGATATGGAGAGAGGAGGGTTGTACTAGGTTCCAGGGAGGTGGGGGCTGTATGTGGTTTAGAGAATGTGGCGACCTTGATAGGGTTGTTCAAGAACGCTTCGAGACGACGTTGAGCTTCGGTCAAGCCGCCTCGGATTGTGGTGCTTGCTTCGGGGAAGCCGAGGGAGGACATTGTGGGTACGGCAAAGTCTTTTTCAGGGCCTGTGAAGGTGTCTGGAGGGATTTGGAGGGTGATCAGCTTCCGGTAATGATAGAGGAAGTAGGCGAGATCACGATCATGCGGTCTCACCAAAGCAGGTGTCCACGCTCGTTCGTATATGGGCATTCTGATCTACCCCCACATGCTGGTACCTGACGAAGTCACTCATATCTAAAGTAGTATCTACCGGGTCAGGCAATGAGGTAACCGTCGGAGCGACCTGTTGAACCGGACCAATCTTCTTAGTAACCTGCGACAGACGACTATCAGTTCTAGTTGTCTGTTAGAAACAGAGAAAAACTGACAGTCTGCCACTGATGTAAAGTCATCGTCGGTTTCCCTCCATTAACCCTAACAACAACCTCCGGATCAAACAACTGTCTCCCATTCTCCCTAACAACCTGCACCCCCCACCGCTCCGCAGCCTCCATAACAATCCTATCCCGCACCCTAGCATATCCATTAACATCCTTTTCAAACACCAAATGAGTAATCCCCCATTCTTTACAAACCTTCTCCAAAACCGCAAGAGGCTCTCCACGGAGGACATGGAGTTTCTGAGAGGGGTTGAGGAGAGTGAGATGCGACGATAGGTCGGTCATGGATTCTAGGAGGAAGGACCATCGGTTTAGGCCCACTTTGTGCAGGTAGACGTAGGAGGGGTCGAAACACCATATTGGGGTTAGGGTTTGCAGGTTTGGGATGGAGAGGGCTGAGAGGAGGGCGGGTGAGTCGGTTAGGCGCAGGTCGGTGCGGAACCAGTAGAGCACGTTTGCGGGCGGATGGACGTTGGATATAGGTTGAAGGGTGGGATTGATCGCGTTTCTGGTCATCTCTGCTTCATACAGAGTGAGGAATGTAGATTGGAATAGTGGAAATAGATACAAGTCTGGAGAGAGAGAGAAATAACTTGTCAACAGAGAGAGAATGTTCCGATCGATCGCCACTTCTGCGGGGCCCCACAACAGCTATCTCCTATCTGCGATCTTATCTCTTTCTTCCCTATTCTGCTCAATGCAAACACTGATCCATATCCAACACAGATGCTGCGCTGACGACTAACCAAACAACGAGACTGTACACAAAGAGGTACCATAGCAGTAAGGTTTCAAATTCAATCGGAAGGCGAGTATCTTGTAACCAGAAAAGCGAAAACGAAAAGAAGACGACCAGTACAAATCTGAGATACAAGGTGAATACAAAATAGCCCTTACTCTTACTCTTACTCTCTGAATACCCCCCCCTCGGAGCAGGGAAATCCTACTGTCAAAGGTCCAACATACCCTTCCAAACTATATCCCATCTTCTATACTCATTGGAATCTTAACCCATCGAAGCGCATCCTGTACCCTCACCCATCCGAGTCTATATCACAGCCAGAGCATATCAGCATTCTTATATTCATACATTTCCGTCAATGATCAAAAGACTCACAAACATCCTTGCACTTCTAAGCATTTCTCCATAATTCACACCCGAGAACGTATTCCATCCAGCGTCAGCCTGGGTGTTGTTGTTCAGGATATTGAGCAGAGCCTGAGCAAGCCAGTAGAACGGGAGAGCTTCTTCGCAGTAGTTCAATTTCTCCTTTTTGGATGCGCTGTCCTTTGGTGGAGAACTCGGGTAGGTATAGCTAGCAGCGGTGGGTGCTTCCGGTGTGTTGCCGCTGGTGGACCCGTTGCAATTGCCGTTGCCATTGATGTTACTGTAAGAGTCTAGGGATACGGGAGAGACGGAGGATGTCGAATTGACAGCTAGTCCAACGGAGATGTTGGATGGTGTCGAGCTAGGTGAGAGACACAGAGAATCAAAGTCCCACCCTTCGCGCCACTAAAGAAAGAGCATATAAATGAATTAGCAGGCTGATTCTCCCCTTGAGCCAGAGGGTACCTCGCCAACTCACCCGTTGCAGCCCCATCGAAAACCTATCCCTCAGGCTCTCTTTCGTAATGTGCCCTAAATCCTTGCCGTCCATCCCGATAATCCTCTTAGACGGTCTGAGCCACGAGCAGCTGACCCACAGGTCCGTCAGATCCCGCCAATCGCCTCTGTCCCGCTTTCCCTCCCCGATATCCATCACCCCTCGTAGTAGCGTGATGACCATCGCCACTCTCGCAAAAGGTCCGTAATCAGACTCGTTGAGCAGATTGTAGAACTTGGTATCCGCCTTTTCGTGCAGTTGGTCGAATGCTCCATAGGTAGGCAGGAAGAACATCCGCCTCATTGCTTCGTCCAAGTTCATGGGTCTATAGCTCTTCACGGCCGCCAGCCAGGCACTCGCCGATTCGGCCCTCCAAAGCGAGTCGGGAGCCGGCAATGGGATGTAGGCAAGTTCGCAGGATGTTAAGACTGGTGGGATGTTGGACTCCAGCGCGGACACCGTATCGAGGTGGTACACCAAGTAAGCAGTCCGTCTTCGAGACTCCAGCTGTATCCACCGCTTCCAAGCTCGATCGAGCTCGTTCGGTGTGTACGGTGTGATGGGTAGAGTGATTTCTGGCTCAAAGTGTTCGAGCTCGGGAGTGAAGAACCCGATCTGACGGGTGATCTACAGGGCAGGGTGAATTAGCATAGCAGGTAGTACAGCATGCTCTGTCAACACTACCCACATTAACGATAGTACCCAAGAACATATTAGCATGAGCTCGTTCCCTCTCATCCTCGGACAAGAAGTATGGCGCGTGGTAAAGGATCAAAGCTTGAAGCAGTGCCACATTGTATTCCGTCATCAACACCCCTTGGGCCAAGGCGAATGACTATACAATAGAGACATCGGTCAGCTTCGAATTGGCAGGCCGACACGATAAGAGAAAAGCAAGTCGACAGAACATCAGCCTCACCTTGACAAGCATGTTCGTCTTCTCATGTCTGACAACCTGGCCATTCCCCCATTCCTCCACTTCATCCTGCACCTCATCAAGGCCCCCCAGCTCCCCGGCCCAGCTGGATTTATACATGCTCTCCCAACCCTGTCCGGTGGACAGAGGTCCATCTACCGCACCTCCCACCGTCTTCGCTGCGGAAGGGACGAATGCACCAGGAGGCAGATCGCCCTTTTGAAAGCCGGTTCTTATTCCGCCGACTGTACAGATTGCGAAAGCCAGACATGCAGCCGTGTCAATCAGCTTGAACGTTGGCGCATGAACAAAAGGAAAGTGGTTGAGCACTGTGTGGAAAGTTCGAGCTGCCATCAGGGACAGAACTCGCATGGGTGGCAGATCCCAATGAGGGATTTGATAGCATCCTGCAAATCGTTCGGCGGGAAGACTAGATGGCAAGGGGAGGGCATCAGCAGCTGAAGAGGTACGTAGCCAGAGTATATGCCACACAGGGAGGGAACTCACTAGAATGGGCTGTTCGCACTGATCTCACGTCCAGCCTTGCTGTCGATTATGCCGTGACCAATTCTTAACAATGGTCTCTCGGGGTTGGGATTTGTCCTAGTCTGAGGCACGTCGTACATGGCCAGTTGGTCCAAAATGGACATGATGGCGTCGTTTTGTGATAGTTCCTCATCCCCTTCGCCGTTGATGGTTTGAAGACTGAAATTGTTGCCATTGCTGGCCATTCCTTGTAAGGGAGGCGCCGACATACCAAAGGCGGATGGGGAAAAGAGGGAAGAGAGCGGGTAAGGCGACTGCGGCCGAGGTGAGGGAGCGGCTGAGAAGTGAGGCTGTTCGGGCATTTGTTAGCTCCGAGGACTGTAAAGTAGAGACGACATCGACTCACCCATGTGAGACCCTCGCCTGGACTAGCACCCTCTTTTGCTCCCACACCAGAAATCATCGCGCTCAACCAGTTCATTGTTCCTTGCAGTCCTCCCAGGCTTTCTGGTAAGCTCGCCTCCACCCCCTGACCAGTGGAGGTTTGGGTTGCAATCTCTGGAGTCGACGATAAAATCTTACTCTTGGTATCAGTGCTTTTGAGATCTAGACCTGGGCCGACAGCGGTCTCCATCATAGCGTTGATCGTCTGATGTCCTGCCCAATCAGGAACTACGCGCTGCCCAGCTATCATTGGATCGATGGCGGCAGCAGACCCGTTTGGCTGGTTGGATGGGTTAGTTTGAAGATCGTTTGGCGGGACGCCACCCGGATAGGCCATGGACAGTAGAACTGAAGCGTCTTCCAGATGGTTCGGGTCGTGGTGGTGATTCGCTTGCTGTTGAAACATGGGCAGCAAGTGAGGGGTGTAATTCGCGGACTCGGCCAAGTTGCTCGGGTAGTAATTTGTAGAGCTGAAGGAATAGACCCCGCCATTCCCCATTCCATTCTGACGACTGAATCTCTGTTCATCGCCATATCTCTCTTCATCCGCTTCCATCTCGTCTCCCTCGTCTTCACTCGAATCCATCCTTGGTCGACCACGCCCCCCATCTACCGAGCTTCCACTGCGATTACGAGGATGTTTTTGGCCGACTTGTGGCGAGACCTCGCGGGTGTCGGTACGGGACGACGAGATGGGAACAGACGGGTGAGCGCGGTGTGGCCCTGGCGGAGAATTGGTAGAGCGGTCGGGTGGAGGAGGGGTGGGGTGACATCGTCGACGATGTCGAAGGAGAACATCTGATCGTGCGAATGCTTTTGTGCAGTCTTTACATTGGAAAGGACGAACGTCTTGATCTGTCGATGGAACAGTCAGCAATCTCGCCGAGATCCACAGCCGACCCTGAATGGCAGGCAGATAGAGGGGGCTCACGTTTGCGTTGATGCCGCTTCAGATACTCCATTCGACTGTATGACTGCGAGGACATGTATTACTTCAGTGAGTGTCCAGTCATAAAAGTGTTCATGGATACCAAGACATGACATCTAGATGCCATGCGTATTTGGGATCCCTCTCGACTCACCTGTCCACATCCTGGGAAAGGACACCCAAACGTCTCCTTCTCTTTGCCACCGCCTTCTTCGGGCGAAGCAGAGTCTTGCGCAACGACAGATTGCTTTCGAGCAGGCATGATCAAGGACGTCTAAGACCTGTGAGCAAAGTTTATGGTCGGGGGTGTTGGTACGAGGGAACCGAAAAGACCGGGAGCGGTGGAGGTAGGGTGGAGGTTGTATGCGTGGTCGCCTCCACTTTCTAGGTTTTTTAGTGCGGAATGGTCAACACACACGAATTTCCTGCCCACTGTCTAAGTCTACTACCAGTACGTGTAGAGATGGTGGTTGGGATGCTCTCTAATGTCTCTCGCTGACTACCCAGAGTGTGCAATACAAGAGTAGGTGAGATATGCGATAGAGATATGGGTAAGGGGGAGAGAGTAGTATGAGTAATGAGAGAAGAAAGAGGTGGAGGCGCGGCCTCAACCCAAATCGCCGCAATTCTCCGGTCGACAATGGAATGTGGCACTACGTTTACCTGGTGGAAATGTCACCAACCAATACATCCTAGATATCTAGATATCTATACTCAAACGCATAAACCGCTCTTGGTAGCTATCTCAGAATGCTGCCTAGCTTCCTCAGATGTTTGGCCCAAGCAGGGCCATCACGACGTGCACATATATCCATGACATCGACCACAACCACCATACGACACTGCTCCTCTTCTTGCTCCCACTCTATCCCTCCCTCATCTTCCCGACCGATATCGTCGACACTCACAGTCAACAAAAATCTTTCGTCTCGCTCACGTCCAATTGAGAACCTGCGGAGGATATCTACGCTGGGACCAGGTGCAACCAGGACACTAGGCGTTCAGCGGACTTTGGGTTCGGTATCGTTACTCGGACAGATTAGGGGAATGAAAGTCCGGAGCAGCGTGAAGAGGTTCTGCGATGGATGTTCAGTTGTTCGAAGGTAGGCTCATGGTTTATTGTGGGCTCTCGATGGGATGTGACTGTGGGCTGACGGATTACTCATACAGGAAAGGAAGGGTCTACATCGTCTGCTCAAAAAATCCGAAACATAAGCAAGTAAGTCCACTCGTTCTGGTATTCAGACTTGTTTCATGACTAATATATCGCTCCAACTATCAGCGGCAAGGATGAAGAGCTTCGAACCTTCCTCTATACTCCAGGATAAAAGCCCTCATAGATCACCCGATGCAATATACCGTGTTGGGACATCCCTTGTGCGGCTTCCTTGCGAGCAACATCGAAGTCCTCCTTCAAACACCGTGACAGAGTTATCAACAGAGCTTTTAAACTCCACTATTCTGAGACGTGTTTCATTCCTGTTCTCTTTTTATCTTAGCATCCCTCGGGAAGCCGTCTCGGCGTATGCAAAATAGTCATGACTGACCGTTTCCCAGGACATAAATACTGGCCACCTCAGTTGGTCCGATCCTCGACTTACTCTAACAAACACTAATCATCCCACCATGTCCAGCGCTTCCGACACTCCCAGTAGATACAGACATCCTAACTATGATAATTTCTCTGACCGTCTGACCTGGGCCATCAACACTGAACTCAGATTGTCACATTTTCGTAATTTATCGACGAAAATGTCGGAGGGCCAACAAAGGATGGCTGTCAGTATACACTTGCCCTCAGAGGACCAGGTCGACTCGACCCACATAGAAACAGTTACCTCGACTATGGAAGAAATGGAGGTTGTAATCGAACTTCTCTGTCCCTTGAAATCGTATAAAATAGTCGACCCAAAAAGGATCGATGACAGCCGTGGGTACGTCATTTTCCAGACTGTCATGAACGATAACAATATCGTCAATCCGAATGTCGTACTCAAGTCTGATGCGTCAAGGGAATCATCAAACTATCACGACTTCTACATTCCTAAGGATGAGACCGGTCCACGCGCTTTCAAGCTGGGACATTCTGGGGTTGGTACCGACCTTCTCTCTAGGGACAATGTACTCACACAAGAAGGATTGACCCCTTGTTCGGGCCGCGACTTTCTCAGTGGGTTCCACCCTGATATCAAATCTCATGTGCGCAAATGTATAAAAGCAGCTTCGACACTGAATTCAGGTTTCGTCCTGAGGGAAGTAATGCTTTTCGGGAATGATGAGCCATTGCCGGATAGTCTTTGGCGCTTTGAGTTGACCCCAAATGAAGAGAATAACAGTGAATCTCCGTCTCAATCTTTTGCCCACAGGCAGTACCATGTAGGTGGGAGCTACGATGAAACCCCACCTCCCGAGTTTCGAGGTGGGGACGACTCTGCGGATACTGCAGTCTTGTCTACCAACCGTGAACTTGTTCGCTACACGGCTAACAATTCGGCCACCCACTTCCGTTTTACAAGACCTTGAACAAGGACGAAAGAGCCACAGCTGTAGTAGACGGAGTTGCGAAACTGGTTTTGATGGTTTTGTTTACAGTGAGATGTCAGTATGCATTTGCTATGTCTATTGAGTCACCTCCAGTCATTTGGGAGAGACCAAATACGGTATAGGAGCTCGTCATCTCACAAGAAGACAAAATCGAAGCACGGGACAACGACTTAGATAGCGTCAAGTCTTTCACTGAACATCGTGTCGAAGGCCACTCCCTCATAGTATACAGTAGTATCAAAAGGAGCGACCCCGTCATAGCACTCCTACAATACTTATCCTGATACTAGTCGTCATACCCTGCATCATCTCTCCTGAGACTTTTCCTACCTTTGAGACGCGAGAAGCACTGACAGAGGCCAGTAAAACGGAGGAGTAACGGGAGACATTGGAGTGGGGAGAGACCAGAGTTTCAAGTCGAGTCGACATCGTCATTTCTCATTCAATCCCCTTGAGCTGACTCATCCTTATAAGCTCTCACTTCATCCTCTCTCTGCTCACTACACCTCAATCTTGACAAGCAACACCAATACTCGCCACCTCAGTTCGTGCAATCCTAAGTTCACTTGACCAAACACTTTTCATTCCACAATGTCTTCCGAATCCAATTCTAACATAGAGCCTTCTCCTTATGCTCATTTGGTAACTAAAATAGGCTCTGACATCGACGGTCAAGACCAATCTTCGACAGATCGGCCAACAACACTAAAACAGCTTTTGTTTGTTCGAGTACCAGAGCACTCCAATACGTACGACGACCCGCCGGTCCACATTGAACTCGTTTGTCCTGTAAACAAGTCAAATCTCCCCCAAGGACAAATAATCGCTGACGATAAAACAGACGTCGTCTTTCATTTAGTCATGAATAATTAAAGTCTGCTCAATCCGAGTGTCGTATTCAGGTGCGATACAACATCGCGCAAGCCGGTCACAGAAGTACATTACATCCGTAGGGTAACCGAAGGCCGAGGCGCTTTCAGGCTGAGTGACAGGGGTACCAATTCCGGTGCTGACAGTCTGATCAGACAACAACGATAGACCCCTCATTCGGGCCTCAACTTCTTGAACGTACTCCACCCTAATATCAGATCTCATGTGGACAAGTGTTTGAATGTTACTTCGGATCGAAAATCTAATTTCGTTTTGAATGACGTCTACGTCTACAAGCCGAATTCTGGGGTACGACTTATAGTTCCTGGTTGTTTGAAGTGAGCGACAATGAAGAAGGGGGTACGTCTTTCTCATAATTGTCCCAGTAGGCAGCATCATGTGGGTAGGGGCAACGATGGCAGACCGGCTATCGCTGGGGGATACTGGGAATATTTCTGACGACTGTTGAATTGGTTTGTTTCACAGATACAGTAGCTTCGATACCAAGTTCCGTAGTTCCAGAGGACGTCGACCAAGAGCGGACCGAGCTGCAGTAGACAAATGTTGCTAAGATGGTTTTGATGGTTTGGTTGACATTGAGGTTTCAGTATGCATTTGCTTTGTTTATTGGAGGTTGTGCTCAGCCTAGTAGGACAGCTGAAGTACAGGAGTAGTGTAAAGTGTCGCTCGTGGACGACCTCACGGCACTCATATCATGCCTTATCATTCTCATACTACTCGAACCCATAGCAGCGCTGTCGAGATTATCATTGCCTTTGATATCCACTGACAAGTAGCCCCAGTCATTAAAATGGAGGAGTAACAGGAGACATTGGAGTGGGCAGACCGGAGTTTCAGATCGAAACGACATCGTCATTTTTTATCCAATTCCTTGACCTGACACATCCTTATAACCCCCCACTCTCTCACTTCATCCTCAATCTGGTCACTACACCTCAATCTTGACAAGACCGATAGAGATGAACAGCGTCACCCAACTGGCCTTCGAGTTATCCGCCAAGACTCAACCTTCTCACCGAAAAGACAGAAAACCAGCTACAAACGGACACACACTACTGGAAACGTACTACCCCTTCGACAAGCTACCAAGGCGTGTTGAAGAACATGGAGTCGTCTCCACATTCCAGATGGGGATTGACGACCAGTTAATCTTCTCGATACGGATGCCCTTCGCTGGACAGCGCGGGTTTACCAGAAGTACCATAAACTGCCCGACGGGCACGTTTGATCTCCGATTCGAGGACGAGAATGGCGTGCAGACTTCCATTCGATTGGATCTTCGATTGGAAGGCAGTGAGAGTGATAGGATTTTTTTTCCTTCTACGGACGCCTTTTTAGAGCCGCCTGATGATTGCTTCATCGACGATATGGGCGATTGTCCTGTTGAGTCAGAATCTCACTCTCCGACTGCCATCTTAGAGACTCAGTCTCCTACTGCCACCTCAACCTCAACAGTTCGTCGTTCTGAGAGGATGAGGTCCAAGTACCAAGATTCCGATACTTGTCCACTTGACTCACAACTTCCTGCCCGCCTTCCGCTCAGAGAACAAAACATCGTGCCGTGGATAGGTAATATCACAGAAACCGACCCAGTCACACATACCTTGCAAGATTTGCAGAAAGCTTGTCCGCCACAAATCAAAGAACACATGGAACGATGCACGGCATTTGCTTACAAGATGGGTGGGAAGAGATTCAAGCTCCGCAGTGCTGATCGTGATGATTCCATTTATCAGTTACCAACAGTTACCTTGCACTTTGAGCTGGACAAAGATTGGTCTGCCGAGGTCCAGGCTAGAATCCTGTCCGGGGACTCGGAGTATGTCTAAAGGCGAGCTGCACCTCAAAGATGGCAGCGACAAGTCGTGGGAATCTGCAGCATGTTTCGGAGGGCTCATGAACGAAAAGCGTAGCATAGAAATAGACGATCAAATACTCAATACGAGAAACCCCATGACCATGTCACATCGAATCACCACCGAGAGCTTCACACCATTTCACAACCCTCTTCACAGTCGCAGACCTTCAGAACCATGATATGGTCCCCACCTGAATCTATCGCGCTCGCGCCCATGTGTACCCCCACTCATCCCCTATACAGATATTTAGAAGAAGAGATAAGTCAGAACAAAGACCCCAACAACCAGCCCCGCTACAACCTCCACCGGGACACCCTGGGTCCCCGTCGTGGCCACGACCTCCTTGACTTTTGCGACGGCCACTTCGGCTCCTGTAGACGCCCCGCTTGCCCCACCCCGTTTTCTGAGACCAGTCACCGAGGGACCGCGGGCTTCGTCTAGTTCGTGTTTAAGTCTCTCAATCTCCTTCAATGCTTGTTGTAGTTTATCTTCAGAGCCAGTAGCAGCAGTGGTAGTAGTGGTAGTAGTAACGGGTGTGATGGACTTTTCGAGTGCAGCGTTTGTCGGAGAGATACCCGAGCCAGTGCTTGCGATGTCTGCGGCGGTAAGCGATGGGATGTTTTTGTCCTCCTTGATCGTCGAACCGGGGGKGTTGGAGAGAGTGGGCGGGGCGGGTTGTGGGTCTGCAGAAGCGGGAATCGGTGTCGACCGAACCTCCTTGGCGGCAGGGAGCCCATTGCTTCCACCGTGAGTAGGTGATGTTTCCGCATTGGTGTAGATTTGCTGGGAGATTGATAAGCGATTAGTTTACTGTCCCACTGCACACCACAAGAACATAACAGCCGAAACGTGAAAATGTCATGCACAGTGAATCATTGCGAGAATTGGGGGCTGGGAAACGGGACAAACTCGTTCTTCACGATAGACGGCACCGTCAACTAGAACTCCTCTGGGAGGGGTGTAGACGCGAGGAGCGAGTTCATAATACGTGTATCCCTGGTTGCGGAACTGATTCGGATCGTACTCTTTTTCCGGAGTGGTAGTCCAGCGAGTCAAGCCGAGTCCGACGCTACGCGACTGACGGAAGGATCGAGACGAGTTCAATCTCCGCCATAATGATACGATGGGAGTAACCACATAGAGTCCCAATTTCACCCGTTCTTTTCCTCGACTCGCCCGTGGGCAGAGTGGTGAGAGATCTAGAGAGAACAGAAACATATTACTCACAGATTCGTCGATCATCTTGCTCTGGTCCCCTTGAGGTGTCCTATGGCCTGTAGCGACTTCTTCGGGCTCCTCTGGAATGCCGTTGGGGTTGGATGCGCCGTCTTCAGCAGGCAGATACACGCATTTAAGCTTTTGCTCGTGAATGGCAGATTTGTCCGCTTTCTCAACGGTCGCCCACTGGAGATGAGGTTCGGGTCAAAGAGGAAAGAGAAGAGAGAGGGAGGTAGGGTCAGGTGAGAGCACAGTGGAACAGAAGTAATATGGGTCGAGTGATCAGCCCGATATCAAATTGGTCGTAACAGAACAGCCTCCAGCCCGCTCACCATTTCCCCTAAACTCCGCATCTCCTCGTCGGGAGTGATAAAAGCCGATTGAACTAAGAACTTGTCTTTGCATTTTGCGTGAGGTGGTGGGTCCTGTGCCAACGGTTGAAGAAGGACTGGAGTGGTATCAGCTGTAGACCGTCCTTGGCTGGGAGCGAGATACGGAGGACGTCTCGGTCAGGTGTTGAGTCACAGACCATTGCAGTCATGCCTTGGACATTGCTCATACATTCTTTCCGGCCTTGACCGAGGTAGACTAGCGCAAGTAGTAATCGTTCAACTTACCAGAAACTTCTACGGTCTCTCCAACCTCGACTCTGCCAGAGTTGGGTCTAACACAGTACTGCTTCGGAGCCGTGGTCTTGACTTTGAAAGCTATGGGGTGGGGGTGGGGGTTATGGATATGAAGTGTCCGACGGACGAGGGTAGTGAGCGGGCCTGGGGGGGGGTAGGAGGATTGTCAGCAAAATCACAATGATGCGGGACCGTGTAGGTTATCCCGATTGAGCAACATCCGGACTCGATGTCTTTTGTCACATAGGGATGTGCTTTGCGCTTATTCAGAGGTATGCCATGTCTCAGAGGTCTGCTATGTCACCCAAGGAGCCTTCTACCTCGTCCTTCTGCCTCGGCAGAAAGTGGAGAAGCTCATATTTCTGATGGAGCCCTCTGCAGCAGACACAGCACTGAAGGGATTCCATATCGATGCACTCACGATTGAAACCCAGCTGGGTGGACGGCATCAACTCGACCGACATTGTAGGAAGACTGATAAAATGACCTGGAAACTGCTAGCAGAGAGAGTGTTGCTGATAGCTGACCAAGAGTCCGTTTTGATTTCTAGACTGGTGTACTTCGTGTGGCGAAGTAGTTAGAAGAATACCGGGAAGATCACAAGTCTGTCGGTGTAGGAGGGAATCGGCGGGTTGGATGACGACTTCGACGGTCACCTCCGGATGCTTTGTGGGAGAGAACGGCTGACTAGCTTTACGAGTAGACTGGAATGACCGCTAGGATGGGGTGCGTTCTCTATTTCCTTTCTGTCCACAGCGAGGAGTGTGGTGCAGAAAGAGATGAATGCGAGGAGAGGGAGAGAGGGGGTGGTGAGGGGATAGATAGGTGATGAAATGACGTTTGAACGGGGAGGATGCGGCGAGGCAGGGACAGGAGGGAGAAGTGCCACATGAGATAACTCCGATCGAGCCATGACGTAATGCCGATGACTGCTTTTCCTCTTGATATCCCTTCCATCCATTCATCTACTACATGTATATCCAATGCAGACATGACAACAAGTATCACTGTAAGTCATATCACACTCACGGATCCATCTCCGCAACACTGACAATCAATCACAGGACGCCCGCTTCACCTCGCTCCATTTCACACCGGGCCACCTAGCCTCACTCGCCTTCGATGACCCACCAGAAACAGGATGGTCCGTGATGCCAGGTTTCGATGAATCGCTCTCCATCCCCGAGAACCTCGAACCACCCCGGATAGATGCGGACGAGACTCTTCCATCGCAACTCCACCCTTCATACCCATTTGGTCGACCTCCGACACTCGGAAAACCTTGGCGAGGGATGGTGGGCGTAGGTAATCTTTTGGGGACGGTGGCGGGGGGTCGGGGATTTGCTTTGGGTAGTGGGACAGAGGGGTGGATGGGTGGATCGGGTCGATGGGGACGTGGTGAGAGGTGGGATGAGTTGGGGATCCTAGGGGAGGTAGTCGAGGTTGAGACTAAGAAAGAGGTCCCACCTGGTATGGCTGTAAGTCTTGAGTTCCCCTTTCAACCCTACATGTATATGGTCCGTCTTTACGAGTGGTTGGAGCAAAAATATCTAATCCATAATCATCCAGGGAGCCAAACGACCCCCCTCACCCCCCTCACCCTCTCTCCATCCCTCGCAAAATCCAGTACCACGCTCAACACATCTCCAAAACCTCTTGAATCGCCAAAGACAGTCGACTCCGGGTGCGCCCACCGACCCCTTCGACGCACCAGTACCAAACGAGACGTACAGACAGGAAGATGAGGGTGAGATCGAGGGCATACAGGACGATGGAAGAGAGGGGAGACAGAGAGAGGGGCGGGGTGTTACTACAGGAGAGCGGGGTGAAGATGAGGGTGGTGATGAGACTATGTTTGAGGATGGGGAGGGGAGCGTGCAGTAAAAGTGATTACCTGTTGGACTTGGTCGTCTTCAGGGCATCGCCTCTGCTTGGATTTCTCAGGATGGTCCTCTGTCAAACGATGATCTTACGACTCTCTTCCTCTCCGGTTATTTTTCCTCATACTGTTTTTTCCATCAACAAGTCGACCGATCACTTCGTCCAATTCGTCAATAATATACCCCGCACAAGCCCAGTCACCCATTTCTTTCACCACAGCCATCACTCACCAATACCTCCCCTGTGTCAATTATTGTATCTCATTTCTTCTCCGTATAACACTCCGATCGAACCTAATCGTTACATTGATCCAGATATCCAGACCAGGTAGCACAGGAACAACAGGACATGATGATCTTGGAAAAAATGTCATCCATATTCCGATATCACTCTTCTACGGAGGAGTGATAATGACGAGAAAAGCTCCAGGGCCAGGTCTTCGTGACCGGATCTGATCCTTTGTTACCCTGAACGCTGCTCGGGTCTTATATCTCTTGTAGCTGCGTCATGCATGGACAGTGGATAGTCATGTGTGTTTTGCTGATATGAGAAGCAGCCGACTGCCATTTCAACCCATAAACTTGTCACAGAGTACATCCCTTGTACGAAGAGCTTTTCATACAGGTACAACATTGGAAGCATACACCAGAAATAACGATCAGCCTAAGGGACAGTCGCGAGCATAACCCGCTCCTCCGATATATTACAGCATTCAACGAGTTCTATCCGCGACGGCTCCGAAGAAATAGTCATGACGCAAGACGTTCCCACAAACTTTGTACCTATTGCATCATCAGCAAGGGACATTCACTTCCCAATAAAGCCTCGTCGGACTCGATGCAACAAGAACGGACTAAGAAATCCACATACCCTCCTCAACTCCCACTCGATTACACGCCACAAAAACAACCTCCTTCCCTGTCCTTCCGGAGGGCGTACCCGCCGACCCAGAACTTGATGTGGAATAATACCCGGGTGTGGGATCGTGCAAGGGAGTCAACCTTGCGGCCCAGTAGTTTAGATTATGTTCGGATGGCGCTGTGGGATCTAGTGGAGGTTCTGCATCGGGTGGTTCTATTGGTGGATCGAGCCAGTTCATCCTGTGGACAGCTTAGCGGGATTGCTGTCAGAATGTACAAACAGAAATGAACTTACGGGACAACTAGGGTGTCGACTTCGTTCTCTAGACAGTAGGTTGCTAGCTCGTATGCGTCGAAGGGAGCTTGTTAATGGGATAGTCAGCTTTGTGGGAGCTTAGTCTCCAGCATAGTACGATGGTAGGGTTAGGAGGGTGTGATTGAGCAGTTACTTAGGAACAGAGAGTCTCACCGATGAAGTCCCTGGGGTTCATGTCTGCAACTATAATGTCAGCTACGAACCTCCGTAGCACTAGTTACAGTCAACAGACACCAGTAAGAACGTCACCTCACCCATACAGATCCCAATGGCCAGCCGACCTAGTGGTTCTGGAAGATCGAAGTGAGTGAATCCCGAGCCTAAGAGACAAACAAGCGAGGCGTGAGCAAAGCAAGTGATGAGTCAAGCAATGTCCAATCGGTGACATTTGATTTTCCCATTATGTTCAAACCCAACTCACCCTCTTTGGCCCAGTTCTTATCCGTCTCAAACCTGAATGTCTTCCGATAATTCCCCAAAACCTCTCCAGTAGGACCAACAAGCACCGCCGAATTCCATCCCACCCCCTCACCCTCATTCTCCACATCCTTCCCTTTACCCGGGAGTGTCTCCTCGTCCTCCAGTGTGAGTGGTAACGTCTGAGTCGTTGGATCGGATTCTCCTGATTCTGTAGGCGTTGTTGATAGCTCGACGGATCGTGGTCGGGATGGAAGAGCTTCGGGATAGCCTGCGACAACGTGACATCTTAGTCGGCGGGCTAGGGAGCGGGCGAGGAGGGAGGTTGGACCTATACGGGGTTGTTCGAGGTAGGGCGTGATAGAGGTTGGGGTCATGAACATGTATCCTGATAGTGCCATTTCGGGGAGGACTAGAAGATCTACTGATCCTGGTGATAATCTGTGCGACACTGCTGTCAATAGGAGATACCGTGCGCAATCGTTCTTCGCCACTGTTGCGAGGGAACTGATACTTGGACTCACCCGCTTGTCATCTGTTCGACTTTAGCCGAGTTTTCAGATACCATCCCAAGCTTATTTCACTAGTCAGTAGATGTCTGTCTCCTACATCATGTATCACCCGACTGCCCACCTTGGGATCGAACTGAACGCAGGCTATCCGGACTGGCGATCTCCTGTAAAGCGGGGCGGGTGATCGGCCTCGAGAGGGCGGAAAGAGTTGGTCACTCATTTTGACAGCTCGCCAGGCCTGGCGTATGGTATCGAGGAGTGTCAGCGTGCTCTGCCCAAGCTAGTTGGTAGTGATGAACACTGAACGAGGCTGGCAGAAAGAGATGGACTGATAAAATGGAGAGGGATATAGGGCATAAGGTATCGGATGATGGTTCAGGTGTCACGTGTCGACTTCGTCGCGAGAGAGATACATAGTTGAGAGATGTTCTATCTATCTCTCTTCCTCATCCTGTTTCTCTCTCAGCGACTTGAGTCTGGTCTTTTTCTTTTCTTCTCCCTCCCTCTCTTCCTCGTCGGGCCCTCATTTGGCTTTTTCGCCCCTTCCTAGGACACATCGTCGGTCGCCCTGTTTTTTCGGCCTTCACACCCTCCTTTCCCCCCAGAAATTTTTTCCATCCCTTTGGGCAGTCATGGCCCGTACCACCCGGTCCAAGACCAGCGCCTCCGTTGTTAACGCTGACCAGCATGCAGAGGCCCCCAAAAAGAAAACCAGAAAGAAGCTGTCGGACAAGGAGAAGGCGGCGAATGCGGTCGTCAGGGCTAAGCGCCTATTGGCTTCCCAGGGATTCGTCCCGGAGGGCGTCCCCATCCCTCCGGATCCCAATTCCTCCTCCACGATTCCCAATGCCTCATCCTCTGCGCTTCCTGTCGCTTCCACCACCGACTCGGACGACGACGACACGACCTCTGTGACTACCTCCGCCCCCACTAAGTCCACCAAGTCCAAACGCTCGGCCACCTCCCGCACGGCAGTATCGAAGACGTCCCGTGCAAACTCCCGCATGGACGACCTGGAAGGTCGTTTCGGCCGCATGGAGGCCTTGCTGGAGAAGGTGTTGGAACAGCGGGTACCAACCGCCAAGGATAAAGGGAAGGACAAGGCCAGTCCTCTCCGACCACCACCTCAGGTCCCGCTCGACCTGTCTGGAGGGACCTCACTAGGAGATGAAGTGGAGGAGGGCAGCACTCCGTTCCGGGGACCATACGGTACGTTTCGCTTCTCTATCCGGGAGGAGTATTCCTATCTGGACGACACCGATCTCGACGCTGCTTTGGGGGGTAAGTTGGACCCCACCCGCCTACATCGTTTGATCAAAGGTCCGTCCCCCTTCTTTGTCGCCGTTGCCCACGAGGACGTCCCGGTGGATCGGTGGGATGAGAACCGGAAGGAGAAGGTTAAGATTTCCGGCGTCTCGGTGAACGATGAGAAGTTCAAGAAACTTCTGAAAGGCCTTCCTACTCCCCTCCACTTTGCTCACGCCTTTGGTGTTCTCATCACGCTTATGGCTTGGGGTTCCGACTCCGTGGGTACCCGACACCTCGTCCGCGCCATGACCTCTTTCTCCCAGTTCATGACGATCACCTCCTTCACCTACACTTGGGAGTCTCTCCTCACTCTATTCGTGGAACATGCCCGACCCAGACTCCAGGGCAGCTTCTCCATCCACAATTGGCACGACGCGGTCGACCCCCGATTAATGATGACTCTTCTCGTTCCCAAGGTCTCCCCTGCGCCCGCTGTCAGCTCTAAAACTTCTGCGTCGCGCCCCGCGGCTCCTGCACATGCAGCCCCTGCCACCTGCAACTCGTGGAACAGTGCCACGGGTTGTCGCCGGGAACCCTGCGCTTACAACCATGTGTGCAGGAAATGCGCATCCTCGGGCCACGGGGCATCCAGCTGCGTGAAAAAATGACGGGGGCACGGGGTGCACGGAGACCTTCCTCTTTTCTCTCGACTTCCCTTCTTCGACTTGCGGTTCAGGTTTCATCCCATTTATTCGGGCGGCGTTGTTAGGGGAGGAGGGGACACGGTTTGGGTTTAGGAGGGGTCATGGCAACTACATCAATGAGGGGGGGGGGACAGTTTGTAGGGAATGACTCATATGTTTACTTCTACCAGCCCCCCTGGCGTACCCGCTCAGCGGTTCCTCATAGTTCTCTGGCCCAGCGGTAGTCCACATCGGGGGATCCCCCACCGTGGAACTGCCACTTGTCCCACACCCACCGGTCCTCACCAGTGCACACCACATTGCGGGGTGGCACCGCCACTCCCGCCATAAGGCGGTACACTGTGTGGCAGCAGCCCCCCTGTCTCATCACTCAACCCTCAACCCGTTTTCCCTCTTTCCTTCTAAAATTTCCCTTCTCGAAAATTTTCTTCCCCACTTCCAGACTGCTTTTCTGACTCTTTGAGAGATTCATTATCATGCCCCGGCGACTTAGTCCCACAGGACCAACACCCAACTCTGCGTCGTTGCTTCGTGCTTCGGCCCCTATTTTCTTGCCCTCCGAGGCTTTCAGCTTAGGGTCCCTCGTCGACACCCTGCCCTCGACGACTGACGATGGGGCGAATGACATTCCCCCACCTATACTGCCGTCACCCCACGACCCGGTGACACGGCCCACTGTGGACCAGGATCCGGTAGGGTACCCGACCGTCGGTCGCTCCCCAAACCCCGGGATGCTGGTGACACGACAGTCTTTGATTGGTCAGGATCCCGCCCGGGTCCTCGAGACGACACGGCCACTGACAGTGGACCAGGAGTCTCGGGGCCTACAGCCTCTGGAAAACCCCTCAACAGCGGCTCAGCAGCGACGACTGGCCCAGTGCAGTCCTCTGGCTAGCAGAGTGCTTGGGGGCAGCCCACGCTCTACGGGGGTCCTCCCCTCGCTAATATCCTTCAGCGCAGCTCTCGGCTTCTTCCCATCCACAGGCCCACTACCTGCTCGCCCCAACACTCACCTTGTCTTCCCAATCTTCTCGCCATCTTCGATCCCGGCAGCACGCTCACCATTCGATGCTCTCGCCTGGCAACAGGTACTCAAAGAGTACCCCGACAAGGCCCTAGTAGAGGGGCTGGTAGGGGCTATCGCACATGGGATCAAGATTGGATACAGAGGACCCTTGAGGCATAGACAAAGGCTGGGGATAGCTAACCTGAAGATGGACGTGGAAGAGGCAACTGCGGTGAGTTCAGAAGTGACAAAACGACGTTCTGCCGGCACATTCGTGTTATACGTCCCCGGCGACGCAGACACCTTCATCGCCTCCCCACTGGGAGCGGTACCGAAACCGCCTGCTGCCGACGGCAGCCGGCGATTCCGGGTCATACATCATCTCTCCTGGCCCCGCCTGCCACAGCCAACGTCCGGTCCCTCCGTCAACGACGGTATTCCTCCGGACGAGGTGACACTCACGTACGAGTCCCTCGACCCACTGTTCGCCCGGTTTCGCACTTTTCTACCCGGAACTGCATTGGAACTGTGGAAGGTAGACTTCGCCGACGCGTTCCGACACGTAGTCGTTTGCAAGGAAGACGCAGTCTTGAATGGCTGTGTCTGGGAGGGATGCCTCTTGTATGACACGACGCTCCCCTTCGGACTCCGATCCTCCCCGTTCCTCTTCAACCTCTTCTCGGAGGCTTTCCACTGGGCCTTAGAGAGGCTTGGGGTAGAATGCTGGCACTACCTCGACGATTTCTTTGGCATCTGCCCACTCGGACAGGCGCAGCGGACCTGTCATGACCCGTACCTCGACTAGACCCAATCCGAAACGCGATCAAACTAAGCCGCGTCCCGTCCTGGAAACCATCACGTGACACACCAATCCATGACGCGTCTCCAATCACCAACCCCGGCGCGTACACAAACCGAAGCCATCGTCTTGTCCAATACGGAACCCATCCGTAGGCAAGACGGATCTCGTCTAGCCTTATCAAAGATAAGGATCCCGGTACGACCTTACCGGAGGACGTAAACAAGTAGCCACAACCTTAGTAAACAAGTCCATAGCCCCATACATAAGTACGACGAGGACTAGAAGCCTTCTAGTCCCTCGTCGAATGTATATCTTGTCTCCCTTGTCTCCCTTGTCTCCCTTGTCTCCCTTGTCTCCCTTGTCTCCCTTGTCTCCCTTGTCTCCCTTGTCTCCCTTGTCTTCCTTGCCTCCCTCGCCGATATCTCGTCTTGTCCAAGCCGGGCTTCGCCTTGTCTAAGTCCAAGTCCCGACTTCCTTTGTAGCTAAGTCCTTTCCCACATTGGCTTAGCGCGGTAACCCCAAGCAGCGCGGTAACCCCAAGCAGGTACTAGTCTCGCCTAGTACAACCCGACCCCGCCTTGACAGTAGGGTCGTAACACCTCGACAATGATTTCAGCTCTACTCCTGCCTCACCTTACACGACTGCCTCACTCAACTGCCTCACCTTCCTCGAATGCCTCACCTCACACAACTGCCTCACCTACACTGTCTCACCTTATTCAAATGCCTCACCTCATCTATACTTCCTCGCCTTACTCGAATGTCTTGCCTACTCAACTTCCTCACCTTCACATGGACTTTTCTTCTTAACGCCATTCACCTCCTCACCAAAATCTATCACATCTGGAAGGATTACTTTTGTGTGAACCACTAACAGGTTCACAACGCTATCTGATCTGATCAAGACCACTTCCAAGAACAGCAACCGTCCTCCTCCACACCAACTACAACACTCTTTTACCCTCTACTTCAAATCCACCCTACTGCTTCTGACTTTAACATGGATCTATTTGGAGGATTGCTTTTGAATGAGTTATTAACTTGGCTACATGATCTTATCGAAACCAACCACGTCCCCTCCACAACCATATCTACACTATACCATCATCACTTCCTTCGACTACCTACTTTCAACCCAACTCAACTTGACCTCCTCACTATTCACCTCTTTCTTCTCAACCCACCACACCACAACCTCCCTCTCACCTGGCAGGTGTCACTTTGCTCAGTGACGCACATTGGAATTTTCTGCCACTTTGGTTATACACCACACTGCCTTGCCCCTTCTTTTCCGATCCTCTGCTGAACCTTGGCTTGTCCCCACTCAACAAAAGACACACTCCAGCATGGTCTTCAATCCTCTCCATTGTCTCCTTACCTTCTCTCCTTACCTTCTCTCCTTACTTTCTTCTCCCTTATCTTCTCTACTTGTGCCTTCAGTTCTTACGCTTCGGGACGAAGCTTCTTTCCGGGGAGGGGGTGCTGTAAAGGATCTTGACCTTTACCTCTCCTAGATTAGTTAGTCCTTATTTAGTTCTCCCTCTTAGTTATTATTGCAGCGTTACTGTAAAGGATCCTCACCTTTACCTCTTTTAGATTAGTCCTTATTTACTTCTCCCTCTTAGTTAGTATTGTAGCGTTACAGCGTTGGAGTGTCACAGTATCACAGCGTTACAGCGTTTTATAGTAATGCGTTACTGCGTGACTGTGTGGCAGCGTTTCTGCGCCACTGCGTCACTGCGTTTCCAGATGTATAAAAGGCAGAGGTTTGAGAAGGGAGATCCACAACTTTCCTTCACTCTCTTCATCCTCCTTTACTTTCCTTGTCTTCTCTCTTCTCTCTTCTCCTTTTCCTTCCTTTCCTTCCCACACCTCACCTTCTCTCTGCACCTGGACCAGTTCAGCGTTCATTCATCACGACAGAACCCACATTCTGGTTTGACGTGTAGTTGCTCTGAGTTCCTCATACCCCGTGCACCACACACAATGGCAAGCATTTGCTTGTCATAAATTTCGTAGTTGAGCTCTGCCGGTTGGAGCTTCCTGGAATAGAACGCGATCGGGTGAAGTTCCTTTCCATTCGGATGGGATAGGCTTCCTGCAATAGCATAGTCTGAGCCATCTGTTTCTAAGACCAGTGGCTTATTGGGCTGAAAGTGATGAAGTATTGGTGCTGACGTGAATGATTTCTTGAGTGACTCGAATGACTGATTTTCCTTTTCACCCCACTCAAAGTTGACATCCTTACGGAGCAGTCTGGTCAGTGGACTGGTGATCTTGGAGTAGTGCTTGATGAATCGTCGGTAGAAGTTCGCAAAGCCTAGAAAGACTTGAATGTTGTGGGTTGATTTTGGTGCAGACCAATTTGTAATAGCCTCAACCTTTTTGGGTTCCATCCTGATTCCCTTATCTGAAACCAGGTAACCAAGGAAGTCTACTTCATGTTGAAAGAAGGTACACTTCTCTGCATTTGCCCACAGTTGACTTTCCTGTAGTCGCTTTAGAACTTGTTTGACGTGGTCGATATGTTCCTCTCTTGTTTTGCTGAAGATGAGGATGTCGTCCAGATAGATGATAACAAAGATATCTAGGCAGTCACGTAGAAGAGTGTCGTTGATTAAATTCTGGAATGATGCTGGAGTGTTTGTAAGTCCAAAGGGCATCACAAGATATTCGAATAGTGTCACGCTCGTCCGCTCTGGCGCCGAACCGGGCCCTATCACTCAACGAGCTCAACGGGAACGCGATGAGTTCTCGACGAGAACTCGAAGGAACGGACAGACCTAAAGGGGAAACTCGACGAGATGAACGAGATCTCGACGAGAGGGGAAAGGGACCTTGACGGGAACTCGACGAGAACGACGAGATCTCGACGAGATCTCGGCGAAGGGAGGGGACTCGACGAAGAATGGGCGAAAAGTCGTCGAGTTTGGGAAACTCGACAAGATGTCTACGAGAATGCGACGAACAATGGATGAGCTCAATCTGTGCCGTTGGTACGAGTAGCGGCAACGGCGGGAACAACGACAGACGGGAGTGCAGAAACGTAGCAAGGCAAGAGACTCAATCGGGGAGAGCGAGAGGCTCAACATCTATCTACAATGTCCGTATCTATATACTATGTATGCGTTGGATGACTATGTCATGACCCGTACTTCGACTAGCGGCAACCCGAAACGCGACTAGACCGATCCCCCGTTTCAGGCCGAAATCCCACACGTGACTATCGATAACTAGGACGCGTCCCCAATCACTTATCCGTCGCGTACACAACTCGGACTCACCGGCTTGCACAAGCCGGACCCCGTCTCGTCCATAGGACAAACGTTGCCTTGCCTTATCGGACGATAAGGATCCCGGTACGACCTTACCGGAGGACGTAAACAAGTATCCATAACCTAGTAAACAAGTCCATAGTCCCATACATAAGAACGACGAGGACCGAGAGACTTCCGGTCCCTCGTCGAATGTATATCTTGTCTTCCTCTCCGATATCTCGTCTTACCCAAGCCGGGCTTCGCCTTGCCTAAGTCCAAGTCCCGACTTCCTTTGTAGCTAAG